>ML776890.1:2018793-2064263 GCA_009831015.1 Picea engelmannii | reverse complement strand
TATTAGATTAGTAATGTTATTTTATTTATGTCGGCTTTAGGCCATTAGTTGTAATTATACCTCCTAGTATCCTATATATACCAAGGAGACATTTTCATTTTGAATCATCTTGTACTTGAACATTTAAGTGGGGTAAAAGGAGGATTCCCCCTCGAAGAGGCTTATTATCTGAAATTGTCTCTTTTTCAAGGCGTTGAGTACTTTTCCTGAGGTTTTTCTATGCTATATTGATGTTTGGTTCTTAACACGAAATAGCCAGAGGAAGAATAGGAAGAAGAAATGACCAACCTCTGCGAGTCATGTTGGAGATAGGTCAACAACCTCTGCAAGTCACGTTGAAGACCAGCACCCAGCCGCTGCAACTCATGCTGGGGGAAAACACCCAGCCTCTGCAAGTCATGCTGGGGAAAAAGTCCAGTCACCGCTAGTCATACTAGCAATAGGTCGGTAGCCTCTGTGAGTCATGTTATCGACCCATCACCAACCTCTACAATTCAGGTTGGAGATGTGCAACTAGCCACTTCCAGTCATGCTAGGGGCATTGATTCTATTGAGAAACCTAGATGGATAGGATACGAACCTAAGTTCTCCTATAATTTTTGCAAGGGAGATCACCTTACTCATTTATGCCCTGGCCTTCTAGAGGTACGAAGATTTTGGTCCCTATCTACAAGATCTTATGATTCTCGGTCTTCTAAGGTTTCCTCACAGTCTATTCATCCATTGGTTGAGAAAGTGGTCATGCCGATGCAGTCATCGGCTGATCCCACTCCTCTTTTGGGGGGTGAGGTGCCTTTAGACAATGTAGTCTCTCATCCTATGTAGCCATTGGTTGAGAAATTGATCATGCCGATGCAGTCATCAGCTAATCCCACTCCTCTTTTGTGGGGTGAGGTGCCTTTAGACCATGTAGTTTCTCAGCCTATTCAGCCATTGGCTGAGAAAGTGGTCATGCCGATGCAGTCATTTCCTGATCCCACTCCTCTCTTGGGGGGTGAGGTGCCTTTAGACCATGTAGTCTCACAGCCTATTCATGCATTGGTTGCAAAAGTGGTCATGCCGATGTAGTCATTTCCTGATCCCACTCCTCTTTTGGGGGGTGACGTGCCTTTACACCATGTAGTCCTGTAGCCTTTTCATCCATTGGTTGAGAAAGTGGTCACATCGATGCAGTCTTCAACTGATACCACCCCTCTCTTGGGGAGTGAAGTGTCTACCGACTATGTTTTTAGTGTTTCCAGTTCAGTACTTTTAGAACAAGCGGGCATTTTGCTCATTCCGAGTACACCCCCTCCAAGCCCCAGGATGGTTTCCTTTTATTGGAATGATCTTGTTGAGCCTCATCTTCCTTCTTATGCACCTTTTCAAATAAGGGTTGAAGTTAATTCAACAAACATTTATTGATGTATAGTGGATGAAGAAACCTCCACAAGTATTTTATCCTCCTCAGCTTGGAAAGTCTTGGGATCTCCTGAGCTTGTGTCTTCTTTGCATGAGCTGTTGGCTTTTGACAGACATCCTAGTGAATATTTTGGGGTTCTTCCTCAGTTACCTATATCTTTAGGTGGTAATATTGTCCTTGTTGATGTTATAGTGGTGCAAGGCCTGTTAGATTTTAATATGCTTCTCAGACATGATTATGTATATGCTATGAATGTTGTGGTGTCTACGCTCTTCCAAGTGATGCATTTCCCTCACAATGGAAGCATTGTCACTATCAACCAACTGTCATCTGATAATCACCATCCTAATTCAACATTATTTCAGACTACCCTTTTATATGTTCCTAGCGTTCATGTAGACTCTACCTCACCATGGGTTAATTATGTGGCATCTTATCCTTGATGTTCAATTGCTTCTAATCAAGAACCTGTGAAATCATGTTGGTCTTCCAGAGACTTAGTCTCAACAATTGATCCATTGGTTTATCCAATGGGGCATGGGAGCCCTTGTTTCCCCCTCTTAGTCCAAGTGGGCTTGAGTATCCTTCTGAGTCTGATCTCATTA
Organism: Picea engelmannii; assembly: GCA_009831015.1. Lineage (NCBI taxonomy): Eukaryota > Viridiplantae > Streptophyta > Pinopsida > Pinales > Pinaceae > Picea > Picea engelmannii. The sequence goes on along the minus strand of ML776890.1, from coordinate 2,062,256 downwards.
TTTGTAGATCCTGAAGCCCTCGTGCTTGTGATTCTTCGCTAATAGACTCTACCAACCCTAGTTAGAACCTCCATCATCATATGGAGTATGGTCAGTTTAATTCACCCTTTGGGACTGTCGACCCTCATTTGCGTGATTTCTCAGATTTTGAATTTCCTTCAGATGAGGATATATTTGAAGCCATGACTATGGTTTCTATACCGAGGGAGAAATTACACCATGGTTTGTGTTTTCTTCCCTTTTGGGAGACTTTCCAAGTTGACTATCGAAGAGACTCTTGGTCTGAGCCTAGCAATGGGCTCTACTTGAACCAGTCTCATATATGAGTCGTAGCCCCCAGTGGGTCTTCTTTTAAGCCCTTTCCAGACCCTCTAAACATGAAAATATTGTCGAGTGATATTGTGGCCTTTCACGCTCGTTAAACTGAAATTTGAAGTCACATCTATCCAGCTATAGTTTATCCCTTTTTCGGTTTGGATGGTCAACTATACGAACAAATTTATACTCTAGGAGCCTCGATTCTATAGAACAGTACCCTCAGGTATAATTTTACCCCTTTTTCAGGCTTGAGGGACTAAATTTATGAAAAAGGAACCCCCACGAAGTCCATAGTTAAGCTCTTTTCAGACTCTCTAAAGCTGAAAAGATCGTCGAGTGACCTTATTCTTTCACACTCGTTAAAATGGTCCAGAAGAACATTCCTGACAGAGTCCATAGTTAAGATTTTTTCAGACTCCTTAAAAATGAAAAAATGGTCGAGTGATCTTGTCTTTATCACACTTGTTAAAATGGTTTTTAATAGATGTCTTGTCAGTGCTAGTTTACCCCTTTTTCGAACCAACTAGACTACCTTCGAAAAATGTACCCCATTGGAGTCTCCTTTTACATTTTTCAAACTCTCTAAATATGAAAAACCATTGAACTTACCTTCTCTGGGCTCGTTAAAATTACATCGAAGGACGTTACCATTGTGTGTCTTATTAATCATATTTGCATACCTGCGTCTTTGGCCTAATGTCGGCTCCATGTTGCTCTCAACTCAACCATCTGAAGCATGCCTTATACGCAAGCCCTTTAGCACTTTGCCTCTGCATCTTGATACCTTTGGCCCTTGGAGGATTTTTCCCGAGTGTCCTTTTCTTGCATATGTCCCTTTTCCTTGATCATCCTTGTGTTCCGTGCACTTGGAACTAGTATGTTTGTGACACTCGATTCCTCCTTTGTAACATATAATTATTTTATGCTTTTTCCAAAATTATTGAAAAAGAAAAAAAAATCAAATATACCCCAAAAAGACGAAGGGAAAAGTATTTTCTTTTTATTGGCTGCACAATGAGTCTCCCTTGGACAAAGCACATCCTTCCATTTTTTCTTCAAGATCTGGGATTTAATATGACCTTAGGAAGCTATTCTCTCTACATAGAGCTGTGTCCTCCTCCATTTGGTTATTCTTCCAAACATATGGAGAGTTTACATCACCTCCTGCCTCGTGAACTTATGTTAATGCCATACTACTTGAGTCTCATCATTTGTCATGCTATTGTCTAAGGGAAGTTTTTACCAAGCCTGAGTCGTCCCCTCTGAGGTTTGTCTCTTTCCCTCATGCCCTACCATCCTCAAAGCCCAATCAAGTCTTTGTTCGAAATAAATGAAGCCTTCAACTTGATCATCAAGATTCTCTAGTCCATGATCAACGAGTCATCGAAGACCTCTGGGTAGTGAAGTCATACACTCATATTATACTCCTACCCGAGTTTTGAAGATTTTGAAGTTGTTTCTCGAGCTCTAAAGACCTCATCTCCATCCATCAGGCCTTATCAGCTTCTAGAAGATGGATACTCTACATGTATATCTTTTTTATTTCGAGATGTAGCTCCGTTGTGTATTGATCATGGCTACACTTTATATAGTTATATTACATGGATCTACAGTGTATTTGATTGGTAGCCATGATTTTATTTTATCCTGAGAAAGGGTATTCCCACCTTGGTGAGACAGTTATTATTTTGCAGATGACACCTCCTGATTTCTGGTCCTTGGGCTCACTTGTTCAAAACATCGATGGAGATTGTTAATGTATTTCGGCCATCATATGATCTTTTGACCTCACACATTAGGGAACATTTGTTATAACCCTAATTTGCACTAGACATTCTTACCTGGCATCAGGCCATCTCAGATTCCTTCTTTTCCAAAACACTGTTGAACAACTCTTCTTAAAAACCTATTTTATAAAGGCCCACGTGCCCTGCTCCATTACTGCACCCGTGTACATGCTAGCTGACCCAAGACAACCAACATGTACCTAAAAAAGCATGGACAAAGGAACATTGTTGATGGAACTCACAACTTTGGGTAAGTTAACTAAACCTTTCGGCCATGCATGGCCGGTCACTCGAACAAATACCTAGCTTCTTCTAGCCTATAAAAGAAGGGGTAGGGGTCCCATTTGAAAGGAGGAGAATCATAGTAAAGAAACTATACCCGATTAAACATTCCCTTTGTCCCAGCCTTTAGCCATCCTTGTGCAAAGAGAAGTATAGAGAAAAGCAGTTGGAAGACAGTGGAAGAAGATCCCAGGACCAGGATCGAAGAGCAGTAACCGACTTTATCATTGTAAGGTATCATTGTGAAGTTAATAAAAGAATTTCTTTTCTCGTCCCACCATATGCGATTGTCATTATTGGATTATTGATTGTATGATTGATTAAATCTCTAACCCATTAGTTTATAGATCAAATTCATGTGGAGTTCGTTGTTTGTCTTTAGTGAATGCAGGTCAGCATTGGGAGGAGAGTTGCATTCAAAGAATGACCAAGCGTGAAAAGGGATTGACATCAAATAAGAAAAATAAGGTATGTCAACTTAATCTCTTGAGCCTTGTATTTACATATGAGTAATGGGGGTTTAGGCATGGGATGAAGGTAAAAAGTAAGAATCTTTAGGTAATTTCTGCATGCATGCTAAAACCCTTAGTGCTAGTTCGTAGGAGGGATTTCCCACCCATAACAAGGAATAGCATTGTCCTCATATCAGTGGAAGTGCAGATACAACAAAGAGCCATGCAAGGTGTGTGTAGGTGAGTGGAAGTCTTAGACTTTTCCAAATGAGGAGAAGGATTGAAGGAATTCTATTGCAAGGAGTGCACAGAGTCGAAGGATCAAATAACTAGAGGTTATTTGTGAATGCCGCAAAGGAGTGCGTGAAGAATCCCTAAGGGAAACTCTGAGGTTACGATAGAAATCCCAGGAGAGAAAGAACCTTGAAGAGATCAAGGGAAGGCAAGCGTCGAAGTCACTCAACAGGGAAAAATCTCAGGAATATTGACACCAAAGTGTTCAACGAAGGGATATTGAAAGCTGGAATGGACAGTTGAAATCCTCATGGGGAGAACCACCGAAGTTCTATGGGTTGTTGGATCTAGTTAACTAGACAAGAGGATAAGGCCGAGTGATTCTCATCACTCATAAGATTAGGAGGAATAGAGGTTGTTGGATTCAGATAAACGAGGGTCATTGATATCACCTAGGAATTTTGCTATTTTAGAATCAGGAAGTGAAGGAAGCTGTGACTCAGAGCCGAGAGTCGTGAAATCCCGATTCAAGAAGTCCCAAAATAAATAGGAATGTCATATCATGGGGAGCTCAGAGACGTGGATCTGTGGCAATATTTGTTTCACAACAGCTCTCCGATACGTGAAATCCTAGGTGCTGAAAAGACTTGGAATGAGCTCTTAGTCAGAGGTCACATCAGTGATAGTCAAGGGAGGAATCAATTTCCCATCAACCTTTTCAGGTTTCGGGGTTTGTCAAGTCAAGGGGAGGCTCACATTTGGAATCTAAAAATCGCAAAAGCCAAAATACCCTTTTGGGTAAAGGCTTTGGTCATATCAGAGATCATGCGGAGGTGAGTTGACGCTTGGTGTTTGTGTGCACAGGCGTAACTTTTAAGGACCCATGGATACACACTTGCAGGTGTGAGTGGTTTCCTGCGGGAAGTCAAAGAGTTAATCAGACTCTTGGGAAGATTAAGAACGATCCTAAAACTGAGAGGTCGAGTAGAACCTACTAAGGTGGGGGTGCTACATCAGAGTGGTATCAGAGCTTACAATATTTGTTTCTGTAGGAGAAAGGAGATAGAAAACAAGTTGTGATTTGAATTCTGCAAGGAACAGATTGAAACAATGTCGCCAAGAAGGAGAGAAATACCAATCTAGCTGTGGAAAGGGAGATGAGAGAACTCTGTGATCGATTAGATGCTATGGAGACAACATAGAGACAGACAGTTGATGTTGGAGATGTCAGCAAAGCCAAAAGAAAAAATGAGGTTGGAGCTGAAGAAGAAGTCGCAGTCGAGGATTCTGCATAAGAACGTCTATTCAGAGTTGTTGCAAGAATCGAAGCCAGAGCAAAGATCAACATTCTGATGTATGAAGTCAAATTAGATGTTGAGGAGATGTTAGATTGGTTTAGGGATTTGGATAAATACTTAGACTATGAGGATGTCGAGGAAGACAAGAAAGTCAAACATGTTATCAATAGACTTAAAGGGCATGCAACACTCTGGTGGGATGAACTGCAGACTAACAGAAGTTGCAAAGGCAAGCAAAGAATCAAAATATGGGATAGGATGGTTGCAAAAATGAAAGCCAAGTTTATACCCAGAGACTACCAGATCAATCTGTTTCGAAGAATGCAGAATTTAGGACAGAAAGGAATGATAGTGAAGGAGTACACTGAAGAGTTCTATAGGATAAAGATTGGAGTAGATCATCGAGAAAGTGATGATGAAAAGGTTTCCAGATACATGAATGGTCTGTGATATGAAATTCAATATGAAATAAGCATGACGAGGATCATAAATGTGGAATATTCTTATCAAATGGCTCTCAAGGATAAAGAGGAATTGGATTGAAAGAAAGGTCAAAGAGGCCAAGGTCAAATTCAGGGTAGAGGCAAACCAATTTCCCAGGACAAAACTCAGAAGCTGAAGGAGGAAGAAAAGAAATCTCATACTCACCCTGAAAGAGGAGTAAGTTCACAGGGGAGACAATATGCCGATAGAAACACTTTTCCACAAGCGAGAGGAAGAGGAAGAGGCAGATGAGGTGAGACAAAATGTTTTGTCTGTGAAAATATCAGACATAAATCTTTCGAATGTTCTGATAGGAAAAGGGATGGAGGTGAAGTTCACATTTCTTAAGTGCAAAGGTGGAATGTTGAAGCAGAAGATGCAGAAGGTGGAAGATCCCTCATGATGAGGAAAATTTTCTTGAAGCCAGAGAAGGAGATAGAGAATCCAATCCAAAGAAACAGTTTGTTCAGAACTGCTTGCAAGACCAAGGATAGGGTATGCAAGGTAATAGTGGACAGTGGAAGCATAGATAATCTAATATCCATAGAAATGGTGGAGAAGATAGAATTGGAAACTGTTGCATATCCAAGCCCATACAAGGTCTCGTGGTTACAAAAAGGGAATAAGGTAACTGTCACTAAATAATGTGTAGTTGAATTTAAAATAGGGGGATACAAGGATGAAATTTTATGTGATGTTATTCCCATGGATTTCAGTCATATTTTGTTGGGGAGACCATGGAAATATGCCAGGAATGTTGTTCATGATGGGAGAAAGAACACATACACCTTGGAGAAGAATGGTAGAATGCATATGCTACTGCCAATTAAAGATGAAAAGGTAAAAGCAGAGGCGAGAAATACTATACTTCTCATGAGTGGGAAGGAGCTTCTTGATGAAGTCAAGAGAGAAGAAGAAATGTAGTTTTTCATGGTGAGAAGGCCAAGAGTCGTCTTGACCAGTACCAAAATAGATGATCTACCTGAGGAGGCTCAGGAACTGCTGGAAAAATTTGCTGACGTAGTAGTGGACAAATTACCTTGTTCGTTACCACCCATCAGGAGCATAAGTCATCATATTGATCTTATACCTGGAGCAATTTTACCAAAAAAGGCAACGTATAGATTAACGTTGCAAGCAAATGAAGAGGTTAAGAGACAAGTCCAGGATTTGATGGACAAAGGGTTGGTCAGAGAAATCTTGAGTCCATGCACTGTACCTATATTGTTAAGTCCAAAGAAGGATGGTGGATGGAGAATGTGTACAGACTCGAGATCTATAAACAAGATCACCATCAGGTACAGATTTCCTTTACCGAGGATGGATGACTTGATGGATTGCTTGAGTGGAGCAAATTTTTTTTCAAAGATTGATTTGAAGCACGGATATCATCAGATTAGGATGAGGGGAGGTGATGAATGGAAGAAAACATTCAAAACAAATGAAGGACTATATGAATGGATTGCCATGCCATTTGGTTTGACGAATGTGCCCAATACTTTTATGAGGCTGATGAACGAAGTCTTAAAAGATTTCATTGAAAAATTTGTAATTGTGTATCTTGATGATATACTGATCTTCAGTAAAACTGAAGAAGAATATCTGAAGCATTTAGCTGCAGTGATGAGGAGGTTACATCAAGAGAAATTGCTAATCAATTTGAAGAAGTCATCTTTCATGAAGAAATAACTCATTTATTTAGGATTCGTAATCTCTTCGAATGAGTTGAAGATGGATCCTGAGAAAGTAAAGGAAATCAAAGATTGGCCATCACCAAAGAGTATCTTTGAAGTTCAAAGCTTTCATGGGTTGAATATTTTTTATAAGAAGTTCATTAGGAATTTTAGTGGGATATGTGCACCAATGATGGACACAGTCAGGAAAAGATGCAAATATTTTCATTGGATAGAGGAAGTAGAGAGGAGTTTCAAGTTGCTGAAGGAGAAGATAATTGGATAGCGAGTTCTAGTTCTACCATATTTTAGCAAGACATTTCAAGTGAGATGTGATCGAAGTGGATTTTCAATTGGAGCGGTCTTAAGCCAAGACAACAAGCCGATTCCTTACTTGAGTGACAAGTTGAACGATGCAAAGATGAAATATTCCACGTATGACAAGGAATTTTATGTAGTCATACAAGCATTGAAAAAATGGAGGCATTACTTGGTTATGAAAGAGTTTGTCTTGTATAGCGACAACCATGCTTTACAATTCATAACTCGACAGGAAAAATTGAACCAGAAGCATGCAAAATGGGTTGAATACATGTAGAATTTCACTTTTGTTATAAAGCATATTTCTGGAACTACTAACAACGTCGTTAATGCTTTAAGTAAGAAATGTTTGATTCTTCAGGATTTTAGAGTAAAGAACTTAGGTTTTGATAACCTCAAGGAAATGTACAGAGATGATGTATATTTCAAAGAAGCCTATGAATCATGTGAGAATCCAGTTCTCAGAGATAGAAGGCAATGGACTGAATATATGATTCAGGATGGACTATTGTTCATGGGTAATCAATTGTGTATTCCAAAGAGTTCTATGAGATAAAATCTTCTTAAGGAAAATCATAGTGAAGAATTGGCTGGACATTTCGGCCATGATAAGACTTTTGCATAACTAAATGGCTAATATTATTGGCCAGGGATGAGAACAAATATCAAGAAGTACATGAACAAGTGCAAAATTTTTCAGCACGCAAAGGGGAAAAGACAGAATAATATCAGCCATTTCCAGTACCAGAGAGGCCATGGGATGCAATAAGAATGGATTTTGTGTTAGGACTGCCAAGGACACAAAAAGGGTGCGACTCGATCTTTGTGGTAGTCGATAGATTTTATAAGATGGAATATTTTATTTCATGTCAGAAAACTAGTGATGCAACTCACATTGCAAATTTGTTTTTCACAGAAGTTGTTAGACTTCACGACTTACCCATGAGTATTGTATCGAACAGGGATACCAAGTTTTTTGGTCATTTCTGGAGAACCCTATGGAAGAAATTGGGGACAAATTTATCTTTTATCTCAACATATCACCCTCAGACGGATGGACAAACTGAGGTAGTAAACATAAGTTTGGGAGACTTGTTAAGGAGTTTGGTAGCTGAACATCACAGTCAGTCAGTTCAGATTCTACTGCAAGCGGAATTTGCATACAATGATTCACCAAACAGAAGTACATGACAAAGCCCATTCCAAAATATGTATGGAATGCAGCTGAGAGGAGTGTCTGAGTTGAGGGACTTAGAACAGACTGAATTCAGAAGTGTTGGAGCAAATAATTTTGCAGTAGAGATGCAGGAGCTCCACAACCAAGTTAGAAAGCGAATAAAGAATTCCAACCAGGAATATAAGCACAGAGAAAATAAGCACAGGAGATAACTTCAGTTTGAAGTAGGTGATTTGGTATTAGTGCATCTCAGAAAGGAAAGATTCCCAAGGGGAACGTATAATAAGCTGAAGATGAAGAAAATTGGGCCATGTAAAATCATAAGAAATTTTGAGGCAAATGCTTATGAGATTCAATTATCAGATGGGATAGGAATATCGCCCATATTGAACATAGTAGATATGTACCCTTACAGAGCTGATGAAAAGAAACAGAAGAGAATCAAAGGGAAGTTCAATGGATTAAACAATTTCCTGTAGCTAAAAAGTCGCAAATGGAAAAGATAATTGATCAGAGATTCGGAAAGAAAACCCGAAGGAAGACATATTTTGAATATTTGGTCAAGTGGAAAGGACACCCAATTGAGGATGCTAGCTAGGAAAGTGACACAGGAATCCAAAGACATGGACAAATGATACAAGATCTCATGAACAGGAGTTCATGATTTTTTTCAACCAAGGGAGTATGATACAGGAGCATCGTAAGCAACTAGCAAAGCGAGCGCAAAGGCAAAGACAGTTGGAAACACACCCACACACATTTTGAAAGAATTTTGAATTTGAATAAAGAAGCATTAATGTAATAGCTGGGGGAGCGTATTTACATTTATGTTTTGTGATTGTAAAACATAATTTGAGCATTGCTCTCATCTATCGAATCTAAAAGGCATTTAAGTGTATTGAATGTAAAGTAGATAGATCTTAATTTCTGATTAGATAGTTTAGAGATGTAGGAGGAAAAACTCATAAAAGACACCCTCGCTTGTATCATTGATATAGTTAGCATTCTCATTTTGTAAGCTGTAGAGATGTAGAGAGAAATAACATAGAGAAGAACCCATGTACAAGAATACTTGAGTTAATATATGAAGGTTTTGACTCAATTTCATGGTGTTAGTATGCTTACTATTTACATCTATTGGATGGCCTGTTTACAGTGTTTCATTTCTCTGTTATGCATTTATTTCAATTCTGTGTGTGTATGAATGCTTGTGATTTCTATGATGAATGTATGAAATCTGTGAGAAGAGAAGAATGTGTTTCATTTGTTTCTCTTCCTGAGATTCCTGCAAAGAGTTCAGTGAACATCCGCAAGGTGTGCACTAACGAGGTTTTGAGTTTATACGAGAAAACTTAGGATGGATATCGTTGTCCTCATATCAGTGGAAGTGAAGATAAAACATAGAGTCATGCAAGATGTGCACAGGCGAGTGGAAGTCTTAGAATTTTCCAAATGAGCAGAAGGATTGAAGGACTGTTGTTGCAAGGAGTACACAGAGTCGAAGGATCAAATAACTACAGGTTGTTTTTGAATGCCACAAAGGAGTGTGTGTAGAATCCCTAAGGGAAACCCTGAGGTTATGATAAAAATATTAGGAGGGAAAGAACCTTGAAGAGATCAAGGGAAGGCGAGTGTCAAAGTCACTCAGCAGGGAGAAAGCTTCGGAAGATCGACACCAAAGTGTTCAGCAAAGGGATATTGATAGCTAGAACAGATAGTTGAAATCCTCATGGGGATAACCACCGAAGTTCCATGGGCCATTGGATCTAGTTAACCAGCTAGGAGGATAAGGCTGAGTGTTTCTCAGCAGTCATAAGCTCAGGAGGAATAGAGACTGTTGGATTCGAATCAATGAGGGTCATTGATCTCACACACAATTTTTTCTATTTCAGAATTTAGGAAGTGGAGGAAGGTGTAACTCAGAGTCTAGAGTCATGAACTACCGATTCACAAAGTCCTGAAAGAACTAGGATCATCAGATCCCAGGGATCTCAGAGCCATTGATCTATGGTAGGATTTGTTGCATAGTAGTTCATCGATACGTGAAATCTCCGGTGCTGAAAAGACTAGGACCCACCTCTTAATCAGAGGTCACATCAGAGATAGTCAAGGGAGAAATCAATTTCCCATCGACCTTTTCAAGTTTCGGGGATTGTCAAGTCAAGGGGAGGCTCACATTTGGAATCGTGAAATTGTGAAAGATGAAATACCCTTTTGGGTAAAGTCTATGGTCATATTAGAGATCACGCGGGGGTGAGTTGACACTTGGTGTTTGCATGAACGGGCGTAACTATTAAGGACCTATGGATACACACTTGTGGGTATGAGTGGTTTCCAGAGGGGAAGTCAAAGAGTCAATCAAACTCTTGGGAATATTAAGAATGATCGTAAGACTGAGAGGTCACGCAGAACCTCCAGAGGCGGGGGTGTTGCATCAAATTTTCATACCTGGCTGTGAATGATCTTCTTTATGACGTAGTACTTCTGAATTGTTTCCTTAATTGATCATGATCATGATTGAATATTCTTTTTGGCTTGAACATGGATGGTCTTCTTGAAGATGTATCTTCAATATTTTTCTTAGATTTTGGTTGACCATGATTCCTTCCTTTGAGTAATTCTGCACAACTCTTTCTATTTTTTTCATTCTTCTTTTCTAGCAACCTAGAGTGCTTCTCTTCATTTTCTATAACTAATGTGGATGTTTCTATATCTCCAATGTTCTTGTTGATCTTAACAATTTTTCTTCTCAATGTGACAACTTATTCTTCAAGCTTCTCAACCTCTTCTTCTTTCTTCATTATCTGAGACTTCATGACTTCTTCTGTTCTTTTCGCTTCTTCAAGCTGAATTTTTAATGTGATTATTTCTACTTCAATTTCTTTCTCTTCTCGAACAAATGATTCCTCAAGCTAGTTTAGATCATTAGTAATATCCTTAAGATGATCTGTCAATATCTTCTCTCTCATTTATGCTTCTTCCTTCTGTGCTGATATGTTGGTTTCCAAATACCACTTTTGATATTCCAGATTTTCTTTGATCTTTTTGGTGTCTTATAGCTGAGTTATTAATTTCTCGATGACCTATTGGGATTCTTAAAAAATGTGGACATTTTCCTTTTGTTTCATCAATTTTTTCTTGAGTGAATGTTTTTCTTCTCTTAGTTCATGTAAAGCACTAATAAATTCTTCTTTATAATTTCCTTCCTTTTCAATTATTTTTTTTTGTCTCATTTACTTCATGGCATTATATTTCAAGATATCAACGTTTTTTACAATTAAAACAAAACAACATACCTCTAGTGATTATGTACTCTTCATCTTGTGAATCTGCTTGACATGGTGAACATAATTCTTCTTTATTTTTATCTGCATCTTCTTTGACATTTTATGAATCTGTGATGGGTGAAGAATATATGTCATGTAAATTATCCCAAAGTTCTCTTGCTGATGAACATTTTCCAACCTTTTCTCTTACCGGATTAGGTAATCCTTCCCAGATGAAATCCATTGCTATTTTTTTATTCTTCCTCAATTCCATCTTGGTTGCAGTGTTTTCCCTTTTTCAACTATCATATATTATAACAAATGATAACCAAATATAATGTCCCTATGCCTATAAGAATACTTTCGTCCTTATGCTCCACATATCATACTTAAAACTATTATGACCATTAAACATTGGTACTCCATTCTCAAAATAATCAATGATCTCCTTCCAATTGTTAAATAGTTTTCTGAAGGAACCTTCTTTGATACCAATTGTTGGATTACTGAGAGGGGGGGTGTGAATGAGTAAGAGATAAATTTAATCCTTTTGAACCATATAATCCAAGTGTTATATCAATGTAGCATTATCATCCAATAAATGTACAGTAAATAAGAAATGAAAAAATGAATAATCATACACATACACAATACACCAGTGTTTTATGTGGAAACCCAAAATGGAAGAAAACCACAAAATTCTTTTTATTATATTTCTTGAAGAATTACATTCATTGGAAGCACCAACTTCCTTTGTTTTCTAGCTGCCACTGGAAGGAGGCTCCAACCCCCTAGTTTCTCAAGCTATAACCTGAAGGAAGCTCCAACCCCCCAATTTTCTTGCTATAGCCATAAGGAGGATACAACCCCCTATGTTCTCCGGCTACAACTAGAAGGTGGATACAACCACCTATCCTTTCCCTATCCAACCGCCCTGACGTATAAGTAGATTGATGGAACCAATGTCACACTATCATTGTGAGATATACTGTTGTAAACCTATCCCAATCAACCTGTAATTATCCTGTACCATAAACAAGTGCATCAACCATGCACCAACCTGTACCTCAACCTTTAATCAACCTGTACCATAAACAAGTGCATCAACCATGCACCAACCTATACAAAACCTATACCATAAACAAGTTCATCAACCATGCACCAACTTGTAAAAAACTTGTACCATGAACAAGTGCATCAACCATGCACCAAACCTATACAAATAACCTGTCACAACAACTTGTCCAAACAACCTATCACAACAACCTATCTCATAAATATTATCAACCAAATCATATCTACTCACCAAGATCAATCACCAACAATACTCTCAAAGATGTGCATCAACCAACCATAACCCAACCACTCATAATCATCACCAAGATCAATATGTGCTTCTAATAGTATACCAATACAAGTATGCTACATCATCCATAAACCATGTGTGAACAATACTACTAAAGAGTGTCTCCCACCATGTACCAAGTATGTACCAATCATGTATCAACTACTCATATACCATGACACATCAATATATACCAACATCATCAAATGTACACCTCATGTATGTGCCTACTCATCAACTACTTGTCTCAGCCATGTACCGAACATGTACCTTAACCAAAATCCCTCATCAATTTCATCATTCAAATATGATTTATAACTCTATAATAGATCTAGTGTATATGATCACATACCTTCAAACCTTCCTTAACTTTCACAACGAGAGACTACCATTTTGATCAAACTTTTCTTTAGTCTCACATGACTAGTTTGCTATTAGTCAACAACCCTAGATTGAAATAATCATAACTATGTACCTATAGTACAAAATGTTCTTCAGTTTTTTTTATGCAATTCTTTTGGGTGTCACTACTTGGAACCTTTCAGAAAAGGAGTTATAGAAAAAATTACATACCTTGCTGAATTTTGGATTATTATAGAGAGAGACCTTGTAGAGCGTTCCCCACACAAAATATTTGTTGAATGGATCTGAAAATGTTACACAGAATACTACAAACTGTACTCTAGCCAACACATTTGGTCTTACTGAATTTGGAGTTGTTATGAATAAGTTATCATGTTTTTACCCGAAACACTTGTTTTAGACTAGTTTCAGGACTAGCCACAAACCCTATTTCCCATGGAGTGTAACTCCAAAAATACAACGACCCATAGGCTAAAATTTTACCACATATACTTTGATATGTTTCCTCAATGGCCTATCAATTTCAAGGTATGAATCATTCTAGAAAAATATTTATTGTGAAAATGGTGAGATGACCTGTAAATAACATACCTTTGAAAGCATCATCAAAAGAATTTATCCTCCCTTGAATTCCGACATTATTTTCTTCACCTTCCCTCTAAAATTCAGGTTAGATATCCTTTGTTTACCTCAATCACCTATAGATATTCAATATTCTCAAGTGTGATATAAAATGAGAGAGACTTGTCTCTTATTTACACTCTCCAAATATCTTCCTTAGAAGCATCTTCTAGGTCACTTAACCCATTTATAGGTCACCTAACCTATTTTACTCATTTTTAGAGTTAACCACTTTCCATAAGAAAGTTCTCCCTTACTTTATCATTTAAATATTCCTCCTTGAATTTGTCACCTCACTTTATCATTTAAATAATATTCTTTGATTTTGTCACTTCACTTTATTATTTAAATAATCCTTCTTGACTTTGTCACTTTAATTTATCATTTAAATAATAATTTCTTCTTTGAAAGATCTTTGACTTCTTTGACCTTTTGGGGCTTTAAGTCAACATATGAGGGTCCTCCAACTTCGTAAGGCCATAAGTTTCAAACCATGAGGAGTTATGTGACGTTACACATACCACCAGAAATGGAATGACATGTACTATCCATATAGAATATTCTTACTTTAAAATATATTAAAACTCATACCATTATACATTAAACAACCTTGGGTCCATTACCCAAACCTTTGTGCTACCAGAATTCTCTAACGGACTTTCTCCAAGGGTTCACATCAATCAATAAGGGTTCACATCAATCTACAATATCACTCTCCAATAGTTGACATCAATGACAACCAACAATCCATACCAACTATCCATCAACCTAAGCCAATTGTTTGACAATGTATTCTAATTCTACTAACCCCCATAAGAAAATAAATAAAAACAAATTAGAGTCCATAACTAAGTCTAAAATTGATCTCAACATGTGGACTTTGTTCTTTGATGGATCCAAGTATATTGAAGGTGAAGGTGTTGGATGCATACAGAAGGACCCTAGTGGCAAGAAAGCATTGATTGCATGTAGGCTAGAGTTCCAATGTAAAAACAATGTTGTTGAATATGAAGCTCTTCTGTAAGGATTGAAAAAGGAAGTTGACATGGAAGAGAGGAAGATAAAGTTATTTGGTAACTTAGAAATTATGATTATACATGTAATAAACACCATTAATTTCCTTTCAAGTCACCTCAAACATTACTACTAGGAGGTATGAGAATTGCTAAAAATAATTGATGCACTCAACATCAATCTTGTTCCTTGCTCATTAAATTTTGATGTAGGTCTGTTAGATAATGTTGCATCTAGAATAATTCCATCAAAACGGATAATTATAGACACTTTTCTATGGAATTACTTTACATGCCATTGCTTCTTGAAAATATAATCAAATGGAGAGTCTTTGATGGTGATCAACATATCATAAGTTTCCTACATCTCAAAGGTAACTTCAAAGACTATGTCATAGATGAAGGTGGACATGATTAAGATATGAATCATGTTTTTTCTGACACAATAAAGAAGACAATGAAAAGTAAGGTAACTCAAATTAATAACATCCCTGAAAATGTGGTGAGACTAGATTATATCTATGACCTTCAATACAAGTTCAATAAAGTGACAAAATGCAAAACAAACAGTTCAACTATGTAGTTTGAAGTAATAAACCCTAGAACAAGAAGTATACCACAAAACATCAACCTTAGAAAGAATTGTTCCCCAATTGAAAAAAAATAATTCATGAAGTTATTTGAAGTTCATAAAAATATATATTTTCTTGTACATATAATGACCTCAAGACATATGATACAAATATTATCCAACATGTCATCCCCATGAAGACTCAAACAAATAATTTTTGGAAAAATTGAGAAAGATGCAAAAAACATTAGAACTTGAAGTAAAGGATGAACTGGACAAGATATTAGAAACAAGGATAATCTTCCCAGTCACACACACCCAATGGATTGTAATCTTGTTCTTATAAGGAAAATCAGTGGGGACATTAGACTATGCATTGATTTATGAAAATTGACCAAGGCCCCCAAGAAATATAATTACCCTGTACCACCTATGGAAAACAACCTACAATGTGTTTGTTGTTCTAAAATTATCTCATTATTATATGTTTTTTCTTATTACAATCAAGTTCTAGTTGCGCATGATGACTAGTTTAAAACTGCTTTTTGAACAAAGTGGGGAACCTATGCTTACAGAAAAATTCCATTTGGACTAATAAATGCAGGGGATAATTTCCAAAGAGCCATGGACATTGCATTTATAGGAATAACTGGTGACTGTGTGGTGGTGTATATTGATGATGTTTGTAATATCCCAAAAAATAATTGATTATTAAAGTCTAAGTGTACTTGGGATTAAATTTATGTTTTTGGCAAATTCCGATTTGGAAATTATTTTCCATTTATGGCAATCCGAATTTGGAATTTGATTATTGTAATAAATTATTTATGACTGTTTGGAAAATATTTGACTTACCCAACTAACTTCTTTGATTGTGACACATGTAAAAGACAAACTTTTTAATAAATTAAATGCTAGAAGACAAATGGAACAACCATGTTAAAAATAGTGGACGATGATTCCATGAGTGGGGAACAAATTTGAGTTGCCTCAAGGCTGATTTTTACAAGTGGAAAATGAGGGATTTGACCACTAGTAGCCCCTAAAAATCAGGCATTTGTAAAGCTGAAAATTTCCCAAGTAGGGAGGGAAAGACCTAGGCATAAGATGCATATAAATACAACATATCGAGGAGGCAGAACACTGCTTAGTATGTTGGAGAAAATAAACTACTTGTTGTTATGAACACTATTAGTGTGAGGCAAGGGAATTTCTTATCTGTGGAAGGTGACTGTAGAAAAGAAGGATGATATCAGTTTTACCTTATGGACTCATGGTCAGGATAGGGGGTGAACGAAGCAAGTAAACATGGTTGTTATGTTCTATGGTTGGGTGGAACATGGTTGTTCAATTTGTGTCCGAGCATCAATTTTCATATATGTACCTTTACTTACATTCTTGTTAATATTTTTTTTATTATTAATTGTTAGGAATATGATGGGTTATGTGATGTTAGTATATATACAAATATATATTCTCACTTGGAAGAAATAATAGAACTACTGTAGGTTATATAAAGCATGAATATGGTTACATATATATAAATGACCGAATGTATACATA
The DNA here is from genome assembly GCA_009831015.1 of Picea engelmannii. NCBI lineage: Eukaryota > Viridiplantae > Streptophyta > Pinopsida > Pinales > Pinaceae > Picea > Picea engelmannii. Next base: position 2,045,489 of record ML776890.1, on the reverse strand, counting down.
TATGTATTCATACGAAATAAAATGATAGAACTGTTGTATGCTCTTGTTACCATTAAATATGGTTATACGTCCATGAACAACTATTGTCAATGTTTCATGGAAACCTGCACATGAGATCTAGCTAAAGAAAGTACAAAAAAAGATTATCAAGAAAGGAAGAGAGATTCAATATGGAGGAATGAGAAAATATATTCACACTACTCCAATGAGTTGATGATTGATACACAGATCATGATCAATATGGTACAATGAATGAGTGGAATACACTCATATATAGGGGAAAACATTCCATAATTAAGAAAAGCAATCAAGCAGATAGATTTCCTTAGGATTGCATGCATGGATATTAGTGATGGTAAAAATAAAAAGTTTAAAATAGAACTAGTTAGTTAACTCCCACTGAACTAGTGTGTCGAAAATATAAATTTCTCCTGTTATCACCCTATAAGTTATAGGATCAACTGGTGACTGGGATATTATCTGTCTCTAGTTTTTTTGTTGACAAATGATTTTTCATTTTGCAAATAATTTGAAAAAGAAAAGAAAAGAAAAAAAGAAAAAGAAAGAAAAGAAAAAGAAAGAAAAAGAAAAGAAAGAAAAGAAAATAAAAGAGGGCATAAAAGAATTTCAATAAAAGCCCCATGTAATAATAGTAACTTGGTCCATACCTTTCAAGAATGGCCAAGTTCTTTTTAAATTGATGTTGATAGGATTAGTGAATGATTTTGGCTAAACAGTTTAATCTTATCCAAAGTATCTAGGTTAGATTAGTGAATAAATCTGGCTAGACTGTCTAATCTTGGTCAGATAGCCCCAGGGTAGAGTAAATTCTTAACCCAACAGTTTAATCTGGGTTAATTGTCATAGGAAGCTAGGTTGGAATATAGGCTAGTTTCTTTATTGCTTTATTTCAATAAAACTAGATGGATGTAAATGTTGCACCATGTTTCAAATTCTTAAAAGGTCGTTTGACTAACCCCTTGGTGGTGTTGACATGAAAATCCTTAAAGGAAACCCGTGAAAAATCACTTATCCTAAGTTTCCTTGACGCATGCATTTTTTCGCACGCTCACTTATGCTCCATTCATATATCAGCGGTCTAGATGATTGCACCCAGATCTACGGTGGACAGAACATTTCGGACCCCCCCAACTGTTCTATCTTTAACGGGGGTCCAAAATTGTTGATAAGACCCACGTGCATCTGGACGGCTCAGGATCAAGTGCGCAAATCTACAATCAATGTCGAATTCTAGACCCCCCCATCCATTCTACCTTTAATGGAGGGGGGGGTCCAGAATGTGTGATAAACAGTGCGCATAGATCTGTGGCTCAGAAGCAGGCGTGCAGATCAACGACCCTAGATGTTTTTCGGACCCCCCCGACTATTCTTATTTTAACTGAGGGGGGGGGGGTCCAGAATGGTATTTTTCTTCTGGCGGGCCCCTCTTTATACATGGAAATGATCTAATGGCCCCGAGTCCCATCATCTCCTACTATCAGACATACCTTCGTCACCTTTGGATGTCACCATCGACCTTTCTCGAAATAGTCATGTCCCATAACTGCTGTCAGTCCTTCCCCCCCATTTGCTCGTGGAAAGCCCCCTCACTATGACCTTTACCTCCAATCAACAGTCGCCACGTCACCCGTCTGTATCCCTCAGTCACAATCACCTGCCATATCACAATCAAAGTGATTTGTTGGCCATTTATTACTGGATAACCTATCCATTAACCAGTTGACCTGTCTCCCGCACCCAACGAACACCTGTTTACTCAAAACTAGCCTTACTCTTCCTATGTTCACCATTTACCCACTCATTGCACTAGATAAATTTACACCATTGTCACCTCCATTACAGTCAGTTGCCCCCACTAGCAGCCACCCCACTAACGTTGTTTTTCTTATAGGTACCATTGCAGTAATGGCGCCAAAGTCCAAACAAGCAAAAGGAAAGGAGAATCCGTTTCTCCCGCCCCTAGTCGACCTTGATAGGATCCCACTGGTTGAAAAAGACTGCTTAATCACAGATACAAAGTGCGATTTTGATTTTGTAGACCTTCAGTCGTGGCTCAGGGAAGTTTTCTTGGACCAGAGTGATGAAATCGGACTCTGGGAGTCCAACTTACCCCTTTACCTCTTCCCTCAGATTCACCATTTTCCAGAGTTTGTCCTCAAGTGCCAAGCCCACTACATCCTCGAGCAAAGAGCCATCGTCTCCTCGTCTGGAGAGATTCTTTTCCTCATCATGTCTGAATCCATCGACCAAATGATACAAGTCCCCCGAGTCGACTCTGCATCACCCTTCAACCTAGAAATTCTTATAGAATTATACCAGAAAATGACCTTCCCCTAAAGAGCTCAAATATTCGAGATTTTCCTTCCCCCATCCGCTCAATTTCCCTCCACAAATCCTCCTTATCCTTCTTCCATGTTCTCGACTAAAGGAAACCAGATCATCTCATCCCTTTGTGCCTTGTTAGGATATGATTCAGATCAGTGGGTAGATGAACCCATTCTGGGATTTTTATCCATCTTCTCTACCGATGAGAAGCCCACCACCCAGTTCGATTTCAACATGTTCCTGGCGAACAATATTCACGAAGAGTTCGTGAATTTCACATGGAAGGCATGTTCTGGTACTCGTCCATACTAGCATACTTGTTCATTTTCTTCCAAGAGGACAAATTCATTTTTTCTATGCAGAAGATGGATGGAGATGGTAGACCCCAGGAAGTGAAAACATGGACCTCCTTTCTCAAGCACAACCCCACCGATTTTAGTTTCAAGGAGTTCATCGATCAATTCTACCACCCGGTGGTGAGTATGCTTAGCGACAGGCCCGAGCCTCAGATAAATGATGAAGTTTAGAGGATCCTGCATCTTTCAGATCATACCAAGATGGGGGATTGGTATTTGTACCAAGATTACACCGAGATCAGAGTATACGGGTGCGAGCTGACACTGTATAAGCTGCCCAAGTACCTGCCTGTTAGAATTTTTGCTTTGGAATATATAAGGCAAATTATAAATTCTGATGATATCCATTTCGTGTCACTGAAGAAAAATAAAAATCTCAGAATCAAAGGGAAGATTGGCTCCTTCATCTGCAACAATCGGGGTGCTAGGGAAGAAGAAGATAGGCTGCTGAAGGAAATGAAGTTCTTCATGAGATTCCCATGGCATTATCATCCATGTGGGATCATCTCAGAGATGAGGGTGAAAAACAAGAACATCCCATATATTTATCAATCTAGGCCTAAAGTTGAGAAGTTCGCAAATCAGACAGCCTGGGAACCTAACACATTGGTCGAAGTAGAACAACAGGATCCCCCGACCACTGTATATCAAACAATCATGCCACAGGTCTCGAAAGAGAAAAGGCCCAGGCAAGATTTATCTCCACCTATCATGGAGATATCGTCAGAAGAATTCCAGCTGCATACCAAGAGGCCTAAGACTATTTCAGTTTCTGGCCCAACCGAAGAAAAAGAAGCCCCGTCTACTACACTAACCAAGGTTGACAGACCACCCCTCGGTGAAAGCCTCCAGAAGGTCATAACGTTAGGATTGTTGAAGAAATCTATAGAGTCTCTGTCGACCACCCAACCAGGCAAGGCAGGGCCGAAGCTGAGTATCTTCAAAAAATATGAGTTGATCAAGAAAAGGAACCAGACCCTGACCAATAGCACTTGCACCGAGTTCTGGAAGTAGACGTCGACTGCACAACATAGGATGATGTTGGCATTCGAAACCGAGAAGGGAAGAATGCATATGGAATTCCTCCAGGAACAGGTGCCAGATCCAAAGGCAATCACTGATTACAAAAGGGCCACCTTTGAATTCCAGACGAAGGATGTGCATTCGGCTGATCAGATGGATTTGCACAAGCAGACAAGGGAAATGGTCTTTTACACACTGGCGCATGATTCCACCGATGCATCCAAATTGTAGGTGTCCTTGAACAATGTTCAAACACAACTGAAGTTGGAGAAGATATCATCCTTTGCCAAGGACAATAGTATCAAGACTTTGGAGGAACTGGACCTCAAGATCGGTTACGATCCTTCGAATGTGAAATCAGTCGAGGAGATGATTAAGAAGAAGAATGATGAAAACCTCATTAAGGAAACAATTGAAGCTCCCTCCCACAAGGGATTCGCAGGCGAAGGAGATAGCAGAGAAAGAAGGAGAGAAAGATGAAATGCTCAAGATGCTCATGGAGCATAACGCACAACTTAAGGAAATGGAAGCTGAAATGGAGAAACTGGTGAAAGAGAAAGAACAACTGAAGCAAATGGAAGACATTCCATTGAATGTCATTCCAATTTCGGGAGTGAGCACAACATTAGTGACAAAAGTCCCATCTTCTACTCCATTGACCTCTCTGGAAAAGACAGCCGACCTGGCTAAGTCTATAGAAAAGATGAACCTGTAGGAAACAGAGATCAACAGGCTCAAAAAGGAGATTGAGAACCTTCAAGAACTCAAATCTTCCTTTCAGATCAGCCTCTCCAAGGAAAATCAGGTGACAGATCAGCTCAAATAGGAGTTACAACAGCTTCGGAAGAAAATAGTGGTAGGAAAGACTCTGGCCAAGGTTAAAGAAAGTGTATGGATAGACATCACCAAGTCCATGAATGAGATATGGCGCATGATACAGGTCATGTTTGAGAAGAATGAATTGGTGCAGAGAAGCAAAGAGGCCATTGAGAAGATCAGATCAGAATTGGGAGAGATGCCAACATAGGCGAATGAGATCATCAAGTTCCTAAATTCTAAGACCAGGGAAGAGATGGAAGAGCTAAAAATTGAAGACAGAACATAAACCATCCTTGAGGTCAAAAGAGTTTTGACCAAGAGAGGATTAATGCTTCAGCTGGAAGAAAATGTTCAGGCCATGGACCTAGGGGTACAAAGATTCTTTAGTAATATTGAGGCTCTACAGAAGAAATGATTTCCTGGTCTGAAGGTAATCAATGACAAATTGATGACACTCCCAGACTATAAGAAGAGACTGGCCGATGTGGCTAAGGACGGTTCAAAGTTTGCAGGAATTCAAGGCAGCATCACTAGCAAGGCATTTCTAGATGCCCTTCAGTGGGACATTAGTATCCAACATGAGATCGGATACATTTTCGTCACCAAACCTACCTTCGCCAAGTACACATAAATGGATGAAGTGTATCGAAGGCTACTCAAAGTCAACATGCCTAGTCATATTCGATGGGAGGAACTCTGTGATCTGATCGAGTAGCAGATGAGGTGTCCCAGTCCAGTCATTTGTCCAATCAGATGAGGTCGTGCAGAGGCTTCATCAACGGCCCACCCAAAAATCAGCATGCAGTTACACCACATCATCAAGCAGTTCCTAGATTTATGCAATTTGTTAAGTTAGTTAGGCTAAAAATAGATTTAGCACGTCCTGGTCATTAATGACAGGATCGTTTGTAATTTGAGTTATAAATACTTCATTTTTCGAAGTATGGGGGTTTGATCTTCACACCCTGAAGCTATCAGACTGTAATATTTTTGAAGAAATCTTCCATTAATACAAAGAGGCACTTTTAAAGGATTCTTGCATGTATTCACTGGTGATGTTGTTCTTTCTAAGTTAAATGTTATTCTTACTTTGTTAATCAAATTGTTTTCTAAATCTAATCTTTAGAAGTAACGAAAGTTGCAGGATTTATCTCGTATACCCTGTTTCTGACTCAAAAGATCTAAGTGTTTGTCTTCTCATTTTACAATAAAGAAATTCTTAATTGCTTCTTTGTTGTAATTGTCTTTCTCATCTTTTCTGCTATTCCTCATTTATGCTACTAAAGAATCCAGTGATTATATTATCTCGCCCTGTGAAAGTTTACCTTTGAGTTTCTAGTTTGGATTTCATATTTTATTTAAGACACAGACCCGATACCCCAACGGATGTGTATACTGTCTCAACCAACTCGACAAACACTACGACAACTAAACCAACCTATTTATTTACCTAGCCTAATATTTAAAATTTGAAACATAGCTAAAACATATAGAGAGATCCCTCTCTGAAGTTGGAAGGGCTAGATCCCAGCTTCAAAAGTGGTTGGATAAAGTTATCTCTCATAGATTTCTTCTTCCTAACAACCTCTTGGAAATTTACAGAGCGCTAACATCTCCAACACCCCCACTGAACATCACTATGGAGTAAAAAATGAGTCCCGGCTACTAGGCCATTTTAGTTACTCATGTATAATGAAACTAATGAACACTAAATAAAAGTGAGGAAAGAGGGAAAACCACGTGGGAACAAAACCCCCCCTCAAAAGATAATGTATCAAAAGAAGAAAATGACAGTTGCTAGGCAACTGTGTTCTTCACTGCAAGACGATCCCGCAAAGTCTGAAAATTTTGCTCACTGAAAGTCTTCGTGAAGACGAAGAAATATTTATGGATCTAATGAAGTCCTTTGGCAACCTATCGAGCCTTGTACCTATTAATCTTGTGGGCCCGTCTACACCTGAAAATATTCCTTTCTGGTCGAAGTGGAACCAGATTCCAATTCTGGTCCTATAGGAGTGAGTCATACTCCTTCTCCATGGATTCTTTCCATACTGGATTTCCCATGACTCTATTGTAGTTATGTGGATCAGTAGATTGAACCATATAGCAATGCATGGGCATCACATGGTCTGAAGCTAAAAATACATTAGAAGGATCCTCATGTTGAGATCGAGTCCTCCTCGAATCCAATGGATTCCCTACAAAGTTGCCTGCTGCTTGAAGTGTGGTATGTGCCTTCTTTGGCATCTGTTGAAGCTTCAATGCTGGCTTCTTATCTGGATGCACTACTTTCTTATTTTCATGTACAAAATCTGAGTGTATGGAATCATCTCTGATGTCTGAAACTAATGGAAGAACAAGAGTATATGCACGTTGTACTGGAGGTGCATGCAAAGTAGTCTCCTTATGTGTAAGTAGGATAGAGGAGTCATCGTCAGAAAACTTAGTGAATTTATACAACCTTGACTTGTGATCCACCTCACCAATTTCAATGATGGAATTGTCATGCATGTCAATTATTGAAACTAAATCTGATGTAAATTCAACCTTTTTACCTTTCTGAGTGATCTAATAAAATGATAGAATATTCATATAAAGGTTTGGAACATGTAGAACATTATCAAAACTTCCATTGTGGAGTCCCACTCTCCCTTCTCTTGCTACTGCTACTGGAGTATCATCCCCCATGAGAATAGGGGGTCTTGAGTATGGACTCAAAGAAGAGAAAACTTCATCTTTCACTACCATATGATGGGATGCACCATAATATATAATCCATGAATCAGATGAGGAATTAATTGCAACCAGAGCATGATGATTACCTTTCTTAGGAGCAGGATCTTCTTCCTTCTGCTTCTTGACTCCCTCTGGAATGAAGTTTTCAAGGTTGTGTTGTTGAAGTGCCTGTTCCATAAGATCAATATGCTTCTTCATGCATGTGGATTATTAATGATTTGGTTTATTGCAGTAAGTGCATTGATTTCCCTTCTTCCTCTTCTTCTTGGAATCTAAAGAGTCTTTGGAACCTGAAGAATCGTTGAAGGGTTTGGAATATCCCTCATTCCCATTATGTTTGGATGAAACTTTTCCATCATGCATGGTGAGTGCATGTACTTTGGGATCTTTCATGAGGCCCATTTGTATGATTTTTGTCTACTCTTGTGTAAGAGACTCAATGAACTAAGCCAAAGCAGGCATTTTCCAATTTGTTCCAAAAAGGCATCTGCTAGAATGGAAATTGGAGACATATACAATGTATTTTGGTCCTATCTTGGCCAAGATTGTTAGAATAAGTTGTTTCTCTTGTGTAGGCTTATCAATACCACATTCACCCAATATTAATAGCAAATATTTAAATTTAGTATAAAAATCTTGTATATTATCAAAAATTTTAGGGTCTAAGGTATTCAACTCTACCTCGAGCATATGACCTCGCATCTCATCCTTCTTTTCAAATAGTCCTTCCAAGGTGGTCCAGATCTCATTTGGAGTCTTGCATGTGGCAACATGAAACCACAAATTAGTGGATATTAACTCAAGAAGTAGTCATGTGGTCTCATTCTTACGGTTTGCCCATCTCATCTTCTCAATCGCTGATGTAGGTTCTATTTATGTCTCCATCATCAAATTATATAGTCCTTTTCTTTTGAGTTGGAATGTCACCTTGGGATTCCAATCAAAATAATTGTATGGTGTGAGGATTACCACAAAATTTGACTATATAATAGTTTTCATTTCCATCTCTCCCACTGTTTTTAAGAACCACTAAAAATTTACTCTCAATCTGCAAGTGAAAAATTAAGAAATCACGACAGAAATGGCACTTTAAGTGAAAATTCGTATCAATTTCAAGAGATGATATTGTGACTTATTTTCTGAGAAAATGGTGAGGAATATCACCAAATGGTTGAAATCCCACTTCCAAAATGGGCCTATTTGCTTTCCACATGGACCGTTTCCTCCAAAACATAATATTTTTGGGAGCAATGAATATAGAAAGGTACGGACATGGATTCGTATCAGCTTCAAGAGGTTATCTTGTGACTTACTTTCTGAGAAAATGATGAAGAATCTCGCCAAACGGTTGCAAAACCCACTTCCAAAATGGGACTGTTTACTTTCATCACGTTCCATTTCCTCCAAAACGTAATATTTTGGGAGTAATAATTTTTGAAAGTTACGACCACAGATTTAGCTCGCCGAAACCCTAATTTTCCTTATTCTTTGGCTTGTCTGGCTTTCTCCAAGAAACATAGATTTGATACCATGTCAGTGTTTCATGGAAACTTGCATAGGATATCTATCTAAAGAAATTACAAAAAATCTTATCAAGAAAGGAAGAGAGATTCAATATGGAAGAATGAGAAAATATATTCACACTACTCCAATGAGCTGATGATTGATACATAGATCATGGTTAATATGATACAATAAATTAGTGGAATACACTCATATATAGGGAAAAACATTTCATAATTAAGAAAAGAAATCAAGCAGTTAGCTTTCCTTAGGAATGCATGCAGGCATAATAGTGATGGTAAAAATAGAAAGTCTAAAATAGAACTAGTCAGTTAACTCCCACTGAATTAGTGTGTCAAAAATAGAAATTTCTCCAACAACTTTGTATTCATATCTATATGTTCATGCAAAAAGAAATGATAGAAATGGTTATATGTTTTCTATGGGTCAATAATATATATATGTGCATGTGGCTATATAGGCATATATTTGTTCATGTATAAAGAAATTTCCTATTGACCATTGATTTGAATGTATGTATATTGAATTACAATTTCAAACTGTGCAAGTGGCATAAAGAATAGATAGAATGTATAAAAATCCACATTTATATTTGCATATTTCTTTATGTCTATAATCATAGAAAAACAATGATTTCAATAGTCTACAAATGCATGGTAAAGTAGATGTTACATTCAACAAATCTTGTTCAAAACAGTTTCAAATAACCTGTATATTCAATTGAAATAGTTACAAACAGCTTGTGTGTCTATATGAATTGATTCAAATGATTACAGTGACCATAGGCCAAAGACTCCATTACCACCTGTAGACATAATCTAGGAAGAATGACATAAGTGTGTATGCCTAGGTCAAAACTCGAATACCTTTCTGAGCAAGACGACTTTACTTGATTCACTCCCTTCAATTTGTATAAAACTGAAAGGAGAAAATGATAGATTTAATAAACTATGCTAAGTAAGTTAATGAAAAAAAATGGTAAACATGACAAGACAATAAATAGCTTGAGTCGACATAGAATCAGTTCGCCACTGGCGCTTGTGTGACGATCTGTCCACAACCCAAAGGGGGACGAGTGGACCAAAATTCAGTTGATGGGTACCCTCGCAAAACAAGACAGGGCCCCATCTTTAATTTATTGTAACTGAAAATAATAATTTTATGCAAAGAGAATAAGCAATAAGTTACACAGTGTTAAAATAAATAAACACACAGTGGACAATCATGGAACCCCACAAAGGGTAAACAATTCCTTGTATACACATAAGTTATAAAGTATGTAGTGTTAAAATAAACACATAGAGTACAATTGTGCATCCCACAAAGGGTAAAACAATGCTCTTGTATATGTACATAGCGTAGGATTTTGATTTATACAATGTTGTATAAGTACATGGAACACAAAATATTTAAGACAAAAATCACACAGTCTCAGTTATGAAATCCCCAGGATGTGTAAGTAACATTTTTACATAAACTAAGAATAAAATTTTGAATTATGCACATAGCGAAATAAAAAATTCCAACAGAGGAAAATCATTTTCAATTGAGAGGATTTAGACTGAGTATGAGACATGTTCTACCATACTGCTTGGTATAAACGAAAGTAATTTATGATTTTCTATATAAAACACAAAGAGAAATCCAAGAACAAAGGTTTAGGATTGAGATATATGCAAGTAATTGTGCTATACAAAATACAAGTGAAATTAACAAAACAGAGGGTCGATGTTACGACATATCTATAAGAATATTGATCTTTGGTTATGAAAATACAGAAGGTAAATCATGAACCAGAGGGTTAAAATCGCTCGTTACATAATTTTTATGCATACATCGAATGTAAATTATAAGTAGAGGGGTAAGTTAACTCACGTACATAAGACCCATTGTTTGCCTCATGCTCAGAGTGCGAGTTACGAAATACACATAGAGGTTTGTTACCACACCTTCATGTAATTGTATTCACGAGTTTACACAAAATGGTAAAGGAAAATAAACATACCAAATCTACAAATCCCATGGAAGTTTTATCCTATGTACATATCTATTTATATATTTGCACAGAGCTAAAATACACAATATGGTAACATAAATACACAGAATGTGACTCTGATAGGAATTAGAAAACTATTCGTATGCTTACGAGTATACTTTTCACTTGGAATGTTAACACATAAATATTCCATAACTTACTACGAATTTCACAGTGGTAAAATATATCACATAGGGTGTGGATGATGGGATTTTTGCATAGAGAATAAAGGAAAATAGAAAATTAAACCTTGAAGATTCAAAGGGATCCAACCAACCTGAGATGTACTCTAACCCAGTCCTGAAAAATTCAAACCCAGAAGAGCCCAGAAGGAAATGGTTACCGAGGATAAATGTTAATACATTGCTAAACAAGTTATCCACGGATTACATAATAATGAAGGAAAACAAAAAAAGTTATGGTTTACCTTTCACAGAGAGAAACTCGAATGGTGTTCATCCTCCATATTATTACCTAGGAGGAGTCCATTTCCAAATGTCATCCACACACACAGAAAAGAACATTGAGATACATACAACGCAAGGGTAGGCGTTTTCGTGAACACAGAGCTAAAGGGGGAAAAGGATTGTGGTGGTGACCTCGAAACAATTACAAAGGAAGAGTAATGGTTGACGAGAATGCATAATACCATTTCCATGTGAATATTCCATGTCAGGAAGTACGATACAAACCTTCCTTTAATGGATATAATCAGTGTTAAATTCCTGCAGACCAAAAAGACATCCACCATTAACATGATTCCAGATCCTATTCAGTGTTGGGCCATGTCACTAAGTCGAGTAGGGTTTCACATTGTTAGGTATAGGGCTTATTTGTGGTGTAGGTACAAAAACATATGCTTTAAGGTGTATGATCTATCATGTCTTCGTTTGAAGGACAACCTTATAACCACCCTTGGTAACAGTATTACTTGTGCACTTAGTAACTATTCAACACGCTAGGGCATGAATTGCATTGGGTTGTATTTCCATGTTATAACAATACTAATTTTAGCAATAGTGAAATGTTATAACAATGAATATGATACACAATATATATATATATATATATATATATATATATATATATATATATATCATAGGTAAGATTTATGTAACATGTAGAATCAAATATATACATATATGTTTGTATATGTTAAGGACTCCATGTGTTGGATTACCTATTAGTAACTATCATAATTTCAATATAATGGTTACAGAATTGTATGGATTAAGATTTATATGTTTTGGGTCTTTGGTAAAAAACATACATAAATATATATAATGATAGGATTAATATCAATGTTAAGTTATACATACTATATTTGCTATACTATCTATCTATCTATGTTAAGTTATACCAAAAAGACATCCACCATTAACATGATTCCAGAGCCTATTCAGTGTTGGGCCATGTCACTAAGTTGGGTAGGGTTTCACATTCTTAGGTACAGGGCTTATTTGTGGCATAGGTACAAAAACATAGGCTTTAAGGTGTATGATCTGTCATGTCTTCATTTGAAGGACAACCTTATAACCACCCTTGGTAACAATATTACTTGTGCACTTAGTAACTATTCAACACGCTAGGGGATGAATTGCATTGGGTTGTATTTCCATGTTATAACAATACTAATTTTAGGAATAGTGAAATGTTATAAGAGTGCATATGATACACTACATTTATATATAAAAAGTATGATATATATATATATATATATTATAGCATAGGTAAGATTTATGTAACATGTAGAATCAAATATATACATATATGTTTGTATATGTTAAGGACTCCATGTGTTGGATTACCTATTAGTAACTGTCATAATTTCCATATAATGGTTACAGAATTGTATGGATTAAGATTTATATGATTTGGGTCTTTGGTAATCAACATACATAAATATATATAATGATAGGATTAATATCGATGTTAAGTTATACATACTATATTTGCTATAGTTGTTACAATAAGAAATGCAGGAAACATACTTGATAATACAAGTACTATGAGCAGACTCTATGTTATTCTATTGTCCATAGTTTAATGTGCAATGTAATCCTTTGATAGTGTGAATCATCAGTGACAAGATAGCTATCTTCATCACAGTCTTCTTAATTACAAAGAAGTACGTGTTTTAATCCAATAATGACAATAATAAAGTTATGTTTGAGCAAATATTGAAGAGTCAAGGAGTTTTAGTGCACCTAACATTTTTTTTTTATTTGAGAATTTTGGGGTACATTACATATGGTATCATAGCTTAAGGTTACAACAATTGGACCTTGGGGCAAGGAAAAATTAGTTTAGTTCATTTTATTTCTGTTAAAAGAAAAATCTAACAAATATGTTTACTATTACAAACAATTTTTTTTTGGTTTGTTGTGATAATGGCAGCACAGAATGAAGAAGAGATCAAAATTGAAGAAAATCCCGATCAAGGAAACAATGAGGAACCTTATCGTGGAATTACAAGTATTCAAAGAAGATAATGAAAAACTGAAAAAGGCACAAGAAGACCAGCAAGAAATAAATGAAATGGTGATGCGCAACATAGTAACAAAGAAGAGCCCAAAAGATAGCAACAAGGAGGAAGAAGTCAGCAAAAGATCCTCTAAAAATTATGGTCATGAAACAAAAAATTAGAATAGTTTTTCCTAAGGGACAAAAGTGGCAGGAAATAAAACAACCATAGGAAGAAAGAGAAAACAGGTGGATCACCTGGAAGGTGAATTCAAGAATATAAAACCATCTACCTTTGATGGAGAATCAAGGGCGAGTGAAGAGGTTGAAGCATGGCTACTATATATAAAGAAATACTTCTAGATTTATAAGTATTCTAGTAACATGAAAGTTTGAATGGCCATTTATAACATGAAGGGAAAATCGAGTATCTGGTAGCAAGACCTAAAATTGTCCAAGGGATTAAAAGAGAAACATATGGAATGGTCATATTTCAAGAAGCAATATTTATCAGAAAACTATTACGAAAGAAATACTAAAGAATCTTATGAGCTAAGACTTGGACAAATGACCATGTATGATCTGATAAATAAATTTCTCAAATTATTGAGATTTGTGCCATACATCAAGGAAGACAATGTAAACATACATCAATTCTTAAGCTTTCTACCATAGTCATACAAGGACATAGTTGAATTATGCAATCCAAAAAATTTAAGTGAAGTATTTAAAAAGGCTTGGATGTTCTAGGATCAGTACAAACAAAGGTCTGAAATTCCCAAGGCATGGAAGGATAAAAAAAGACAAAATAAATCAGAAAAAGAAAGGCTTCCAGCTAGCCCCTTTCCGGAATATGGAAAAGAACTTCCAAATGAAATATTTTCATTCCAAGAACCAGAATGTCCAAGGGGGAGGTAGAACAGTTAATCTAGGAGTCAAGAAAGTTTGGGATAGCCCTAGGAAACCATTAAAGTGTTGGGAATTTGGAGAACCTCACTTGAGGAGGAACTGTCCATGTTTAACTTCCGCAACAAGGACTACAATCCATACACCACAATAAGCCTCTACAGTAGGAGATATGTGATGCAGGAGCATTGCCATCACTTCAAGCGAGCCAGCGCGGAGCAGGAGACAGCTGGACAGTGCCAGCACAAATTTTGAAAACACCTTGATATTGTTGCGCAAACATTAATGTGTGGATTTAATGAGGCGCACTTGTATATTGTAATGGACCTTGAGCGGATATCTCTCGTCCTTAGGTAGATGAGGAATTTAATAGACTTAATGTAAAGTAGATAGAATATTTAATTCTAGATTTGATAGCTTTAGAGCATAAGAGGGAAACGGGATATAGACACCCTCCTTTGTACATTGTAACATTATGAAGCAACATTGTTGAGGAGAGCATGCAAAGAAGTGTATGAAGAACACCCATGTACAAGCAATTGAATTAATAGAAGAGAACTTTGATTCAAATCCATGGTCTGTGTTATTCTCTGTGTATTTATGATGTTATGCTCATGAATGTTTGCTTTCTGTCATACATTTGGTTTTATGTGTTGTGTATGTGATTTCATGGTTGAATAGAAGTCTGAGAGGGAACGCGAATGAGTTTCAATTGTTTCTCTAATTGAGCCAAGAGATTCCTGGAAGGAGTGCGTTGACAGAAGGGTTCATTTAGAGTTGGCTTTTGTTCTCATTCATCTCAGAAGTGCAAATTGGGCACCAGAGCCATGCAAGGAGTGCACAGGCTAGACGATGTCTCAGAGTTGTGATTCTGAGCAAAGGGAATTAAGACTGCTCCTACAAGTGTGTGCAGAGTCAAAGCTTCAACACCTAGGCATTGTTGAAGACTTGCCGCAAGGAGTGTGTGCAAGGAGTTTCCAGGAAGACTTAAATTCGTGGGAAGCTCAGGAGGGATAGACCTTCAAATTCATTGAAGGAACAAGCAAGAAGTTGTGCGTGAACAGGTTGAACGGAAGCGTCATAAAGTTACGCGCAGTGGAACGAGTCTCGAAGGAGGATACTCTGTCATCTTGGGGATTTCATAATAAGTGATAGACGGTTGGTATTCTTCATGGAGAATCCACAAGTTTCTGTGAGCAGTCAGATCTCACAGAGGTGCTAGGAAGTTACAGTGCAAGGTGAAGAGGTTCAAAGCTCAGGACAGATTAGAACGTTGACCCAGCCAGCTAGGGGGTTGGATCCATCGCGAGATTGGCTATCGGGGTTCGCGAGAAAGGGATCAAAGATTTGTCCACGGGAATCGCGATAGTGCGAGAAGTGAAGTCCCGAGGGATTACGTAAATAGTGTGGGCCACAACAGGGTCATGTAGAAGGTGACGCGAGATATCGGTGTTTCGACATCTTGGGTATCGGGAGTTGACATAGGAGCTAATTGACCTCGTGAGTAGTGAAGTCACGAGGAAGCGAGATCGCGAGTTTCGAAATTTCGACATATCGTGTATCGGAGGTTGGAAATCCAAGTGTTTGGTGTCGCGAGTTGCGAAGACACGATAGAGCCTAAGTTCCGATAGAGAGAGAGAAAGTGAGCATTGACTGACATCTTGGGTCTCGGGGATTCGAGAACCTAGGGATCATTAAAGAACTTGCGAAGCCATGAAGTTCTGATCCTCCGAGTGCAGAAAAGGGGATCGAAGAGAAGAGAACGGTGGGTAAGGAAGATTCCCGATAGGGAATTAGAAGAACCTTTGAGTTCTTCAGGTCGAGAAGAAAGAAGGTCCTGTAGAAGCGGACGTGCCAGTGAGGGTGTGGCTGCGTCAGGAGTGGTATCAGAGTGGGAATTATTTTCTTTCTATAGCAGAGAAGAAGAAAGTTTCCATGCTGCCAAGAAGAGAGAGGCAATCACCTGATCCAGAGGATAGGGAGGTGAGAAGAAGAGGCAGGCCAGCAGGAAATCCATAGATGGAAAGACAGATGAGAGATCTCCAAGAAAGACTCGAAGACATGGAGACAACACAAATATGCGGAGTTGGTGCTGGAGATTTCAGTGATTCCGAAGTTGAAGAGGAAGCTGGACATGAAGAAGAGGTCACAGCAGAAGATGCATCAACCAAGTGGTTGATCAAAGCCATCACAAGGATGGGTGTGAAGGAGAAAATGGACATTCCAGTCTATGAGGGAAATATGGATGCAGAGGAGCTACTAGATTGGATTAGAGCTCTTGACACATACTTTGATTATGAAGATGTGGAAGAAGATAAGAAATTTAAGCATGTGGTTAAGTGCTTGAAGGGACATGCAACATTGTGGTGGGATGAGCTACAAGCAGATAGACGTTGCAAAGGCAAGAAAAAGATCAAAAGTTGGGATCGAATGATCGCGAAGATGAAAGCAAAGTTCATCCCAAGGGATTATCAAATTAATCTGTTCAGGCGAATGCAGAACCTGAGACAGAAACTGATGACAGTGAAAGAATACGCTGAGGAATTCCATTGACTGAACATCAGAGCAATTCATCAAGAGAGTGATGATCAGAAGGCCGCCAGATATCTGAATGGTCTGAGATATGACATTCAGGATGAATTGAGTATGCTAACCATCCGAATGGTGGAAGATGATTATTAGATGACTCTGAAAGCTGAAGAGAAGCTGAGCCAAAAGAAAGGACAGTGAGGGAGAGGCAGAAGTCAGCCCAGAGGCAAGGCAGTTGCCCAGGAGAAATTCCAGAAGCCCAAGGAGGAATGGAAGAAACCTCAAGGTAAAGTTGAAAGAGGTGGAACCTCGCAGAGGCAGCCATATGTTGAGCAGAAGGGGCAACATACAGAGCAGAGTGGAGGATATGCTAACACAAATACTTTTCCTCGTACACGAGGTAGAGGAAGAGGTCGAGGTGGAGTTATTAGATTTTTCACATGTGGGAAGAATGGGCACAAGTCTTATGAGTCTCCAGAGAAAAAGAAGGACATCGGAAAATCTCACATCACAGAAGCGTAGAGGCGAGATGTTGAGCCTGAAGATGCAGAAGACGGAAGATCACTTATGATGAAAAAATTCCTTTTGACACCCGAGAAGGAGGTGGAAAGCTCGGTTCAGAGGACCAGACTGTTCAGAACAACTTGCAAGACCAAAGATAGGGTATGCAAGGTTATTGTTGACAGTGGTAGCACAGATAATCTCATATCCACAGAGATGGTAGAGAAACTGGAGCTGGAAACGATTGATCATCCCAGTCCATATAGAGTTTCATGGCTACAGAAAGGACACCAGGTAACTGTTACGAAACAATGCTTGGTTGAGTTCAAAATGGGTGGGTATAATGATAAGATTTTGTGTGATGTTATTCCCATGGATGTATGTCATTTATTGCTGGGTAGACCATGGAAATATGACAGAAATGTGATTCATGATGGGAGAATGAACACATATACCCTGGAAAAGAATGGGAGAACCCATATGTTGCTTCCGATAAAGGATAAGGAGGTGAAGCCGGAAGTAAGCAACACAGTACTTCTCATGAGTGGGAAGGAACTTCTTACGGAGGTGAAGAAGAAGGAAGATCCACAATTCTTTGTGGTCAGGAAGCCAAGGATTATTCTGACTAGCACAAGAGTGGATGATTTGCTAGATGAAGTTCAAGAACTACTGGAAGAGTTCACTGACATCATAGTGGACGAATTACCTCGTTCGTTGCCACCCATCAGGAGTGTAAGTCATCACATCGATCTCATACCAGGAGCTAGTTTTCCGAATAAATCCGCGTACAGGTTGACGCCGCAAGAAAATGAGGAGGTCAAGAAGCAGGTCTAGGATTTGATGGACAAAGGATTGGTCAGGGAAATCTTGAGTCTGTGTGTTGTTCCAACAGTACTCAGTCCAAAGAAATATGGAGGTTGGAGAATGTGTACCGATTCAAGAGCGATCAATAAGATAACCATCAGGTACAGGTTTCCACTACCGAGAATGGATGATCTGATGGATTTCCTGAGTAGGGAAAATTATTTTTCAAAGATTGATTTGAAGAGCGGATATCATCAGATTCGCATGAGAGAAGGCGATGAGTGGAAAACAACGTTCAAGACAAACGAGGGTTTGTATGAATGGCTAGTCATGCTGTTTGGCTTGACAAATGCACCAAGTACATTTATGAAGATGATGAATGAAGTCTTGAGGTAGTTCATCGGGAAGTTCGTCATTGTATATCTGGATGACATATTGATTTACAGTAAGTTAGTGGCAGAGCATTTGAAGCATTTGGCCATTGTAATGAAGAAGCTACAACATGAGAAGTTGTTGATTAATATGAAGAAGTCCTCATTTATGAAGACAGAGCTCATTTACTTGGGTTTTATTATTTTGGCTAATGAGTTAAGGATGGATCCGGATAAGGTAGAAGTGATCAAGAATTGGCCATCACCGAGAAATGTGTTCGAGGTAAGGAGTTTTCATGGTTTAGCTAGTTTCTACCGGAAATTCATCAGAAATTTCAGTGGGATTAGCGCAGCGATGATGGATACAGTGAAGAAGCGGCATAAGTCTTTTGGGCTTCAATCTGTTGAAGCAAAAGATCACGGAGCAACCAGTGTTGGTGTTGCTAGATTTCCAGAAAACATTTCAAGTGAAATGTGACGCGAGTGGGTTTGCCATAGGAGCGGTCTTAGGTCAGGAGGACAGACCAGTTGCATATTTCAGCGAGAAGCTAGATGAAGCAAAGTTGAAATACTCCACGTATGATAAATATTTTTATGCTATCATACAGGCACTGAGGAAGTGGAGGCATTACTTGATCCCGAAAGAATTTGTACTATACAGTGATAATCATGCATTACAGTTTGTGACTCAACAGGAGAAGTTGAATCAGAAACATGCAAAATGGGTAGAGTATATGCAAAATTTCACATTTGTGATTAAACACATTTTGGGTATTGCTAACAAAGTGGATGATGCTTTGAGAAGGAAATGTTTGTTGTTGCAGGAGTTCCGAGTCAAAACTTTGGGTTTTGATAATCTCAGGGACGTGTACATAGGAGTTGCAGATTTCAGAGAAGCATATGAAGCAGCTGAGAATCCAGTTCTCAGATACATGAGTCCTTGGATAGATTATATGATCCAGGAAGGGTTGTTGTTTAGAGGCAATCAACTGTGTATTCCAAAATGCTCCATGAGGGAGAACCTGTTTAAAGAGAAACACAGTGGTGGATTGGCAGGACATTTTGGCCATGACAAGACATTCGCGAAGTTGAATGAGTCATATTTTTGGCCGGGGATGCATGCAGATGTCAAGAGGTTTGTTGAAAGATGTCGTATTTGTCAGCATTCAAAAGGGAGAAAGCATAATGCAGGGTTTTATTAGCCATTGCCCATACCAGAGAGGCCATGAGAGGCGATTAGCATGGATTTTGTATTGGGTTTGCCGAGGACGCCAAGAAGATTTGATTCTGTCTTTGTGGTAGTGGACAGGTTTTCAAAGATGGCACATTTCATTCCATGCCAGAAGACCAGTGATGCGACACACATCACAAATCTGTTTTTCAAAGAGATCGTTAGACTTCATGGGTTGCCGAAAAGTATTGTTTCGGATAGGGACACAAAATTCATTGGGCATTTTTGGAGGACCCTATGGAAAAAGATAGGAATTAACTTGGTGTTTAGTTCTGCTTATCATCCTCAGACGGATGGACAAACAGAAGTGGTCAACAGAAGTCTAGGAGACTTGCTGAGAAGCTTGGTGACAGAGCACCATAGCAGCTGGGATACCATATTGCCACAAGCAGAGTTTGCATACAATGATTCAGTAAATCAGAGTACAGGCAAGAGTCCATTTCAGGTTGTATATGGGATGCAGCCGAGGGGAGTATCTGAATTGAGGGATTTAGAACAGATTTCTACTAGCAGCGCTAGTGCAGAGGAATTCGCTGAGGTGATGAAAGAACTTCATAGCAGGGTGAAGCAGCGACTGCAAGATTCAAATCGAGAGTATAAGCATAGAGTAGATCAACATCGGAGACAACTTCAGTTTGAAGTTGGTGATATGGTTTTGGCACACTTAAGAAAGGAAAGATTCCCGAGGGGAACATACAATAAGTTGAAAATGAAGAAAATAGGGCCATGCAAGGTCTTGTGAAAATTCAGAGAAAATGCTTATGAGATTGAGTTGCCGGATAGAATTGGGATATCTCCGATATTCAATATCGCAGACTTATACCCATATAGAGCTGGAGAAGCAGAGACTGGAACTGAAGAGCCAGTGATCCAATGGGTGAAACAATTACCAGTTGCAAAGAAGCCACAGATGGAATGCATACTGGACAAGAGAGTGGGTAAGAAGACCAGGCAAAAACAGTATTTTGAGTATCTGGTCAAATGGAAGAATCACCCAGTGGAAGATGCCAGCTAGGAGAGAGAAGCAGTCATACAAAAGCATGGACAGACCGTGCAAAATCTCATGGATAGGAACCCATGAAATTTTTCAAGCCGAGGAGTATGATGCAGGAGCATCGCCAGCACGTCAAGTGAGCCAGGGCGGAGCGAGAGACAGCTAGAAAGCGCCAGCACAAATTTTGAAAACACCTTGATATTGTTGTGCAAACATTAATGTGTGAATTTAATGAGGCGCACTTGTATATTGTAATGGACCTTGAGCGGATAGCTCTCGTCCTTAGGTAGATGAGGCATTTAATAGACTTAATGTAAAGTAGATAGAATATTTAATTCTAGATTTGATAGCTTTAGAGCGCAAGAGGGAAATGGGATATAGACACCCTCCTTTGTACATTGTAACATTATGAAGCAGCATTGTTGAAGAGAGCATGCAGAGAAGTGTATGAAGAACACCCATGTACAGGAAATTGAATTAATAGAAAAGAACTTTGATTCAAATCCATGGTCTGTTTTATTCTCTGTGTATTTACGATGTTATGCTCATGAATGTTTGATTTTTGTCATACATTTGCTTTTATGTGCTGTGTATGTGATTTCATGGTTGAATAGAAGTCTGAGAGGGAACGCGAATGAGTTTCAATTGTTTCTCTAATTGAGCCAAGAGATTCCTGCAAGGAGTGCAGTTGAATTGTCCGCAAGGAGTGCGTTGACAGAAGGGTTCATTTACAGTTGGCTTTTGTTCTCATTCATCTCAGAAGTGCAAATTGGGCACTAGAGCCGTGCAAGGCATGCGCAGGCTAGACGAAGTCTCAGAGTTGCAATTCTGAGCAAAGGGAATTAAGACTGCTGCTGCAAGTGTGCGCAGAGTCAAAGCTTCAACACTTAGGCATTGTTGAAGACTTGCTACAAGGAGTGTGTGCAAGGAGTTTCCAGGAAGAATTAAAGTCATGGGAAGCTCAGGAGGGATAGACCTTCAAATTCATTGAAGGACCAAGCAAGCAGTTGTGCGTGAATAGGTTGAACGGAAGTGTCATAAAGTTACATGCATTGGAACGAGTCTCGAAGGAGGATACTCTGTCATCTCAGGGATTGCATAAGAAGGGATAGATGATTGGTATTCTTTGTGGAGAATCCACGAGTTTCTGTGAGTAGTTAGATCTCACAGAGGTGTCGGGAAGTTACAGTGCAAGGTGAAGAGGTTCGAAGCTTAGGACAGATTAGAATGTTGACCCAGCCAGCTAGGGCATTAGATCCATCGTGAGATCATCTATCGGGGTTCATGAGAAAGGGATCTAAGATTTGGCTACAGGAATCGCGATAGTGCGAGAAGCAAAGTCCCGACGGATTGCGTAAATAGTGTGGGCCACAGCAGGGTGACGTGGCAGGTGACACTAGATATCAGCGTTTCAGCATCTTGGGTATCGGGAGTTGACATAGGAGCTAATTGACCTCGCAAGTAGCGAAGTCCCGAGGAAGCGAGATCGCGAGTTTCGGCATTTCCGCATCTCGTGTATTGGAGGTTGGAAATCCAAGTGTTTGGTGTCACGAGTTGCGAAGACACGATAGAGACAAAGTTCCGATAGAGAGAGAGAAAGTCAGCGTTGATTGACATCTCCGGTCTCAGGGATTCGAGAACCCAGGGATCATTAGAGAACTTGCGAAGCCACGAAGTTCCAATCCTCCCAGTGCAGAAAAGGGGATCGAAGAGAAGAGAATTATGGGTAAGGAATATTCTCGATAGGGAATCAGAAGAACCTTTGAGTTCTTCGGGCCAAGAAGAAAGAAGGTCCTGTAGAAGCGGACGTGCCAATGAGGGTGCGGCTGCGTCAATATGGGCAGAAGCGTGCACATAGTTAATGCAGATGTAGATGGAAGACAAGCTGAGCATCAATCCACTATCGTGGAGGTTGAAGGTAAAATTCATGATCATCGCATTTCTATTTTTATTGACCCAGGAGCTAGTTTGAGTTATGTTACTCATGGTTTACTTGAATTAAACAAGCTCAAGAAAGTAAAGCATGATGAGTCTTGGTTAGTACAGTTAGCAACAGGGACTAAGAGAAAAGTAAAAGATTTCATTTCTAAATGTCTCAATTTAGATGGCCAAAGTATTAAGTTAAATATGAATGTTTTACCTTTCAGATCTTACGATATAATCATTGGAATGGACTGGTTAGAGAAACATAAAGTAATTTTGAACTGTTATAAAAATTTAGTTACTTACAGAGACGAAAAAAAAACAGTAAGGACAATACAAGGGGTCAGAAAACCAGTTTTAGTTAGGCAGATATCAACCATGCAGTTTAAGGAATGTATGAATAAGGGTTTCCAAGTTTATTTTGTCCATGTAACTAATCTATTAGACAAAGAAAATAAACCCATATTAGAAGAATTTGCAGTCCTACATGGTTTTAGAGATGTTTTTGTGGACAAAATACTAAAACTACCACCGTGAAGAGATATATACTTCTCTATCGATCTACTACCTGGATCTACCCCAATATCTAAGGCGCCTTATAGGATGAGTTTACCCGAATTAATAGAGATGAAAATTCAGCTGCAAGAACTATTGGATAAAGAATATATCAGACCAAGTGTCTTGCCTTGGGGAGCACCGATTCTTTTTGTTAAAAAGAAATATGGGGATTTAAGGTTATGCATCGATTATTGACAATTAAACAAAATGATGATTACAAATAAGTATCCTCTACCCTTAATTATCGACATGTTTGACCAAGTGAGAGGAGAAAATATTTTCTCTAAGTTAGATTTAAGATATGGTTATCACCAAGTGAGAGTAAATGATGCAGATATAAATAAAACAACTTTTAGAACAAGATACAAACACTATGAGTTTTTCATAATTCTGTTTGGTCTTATTAATGCACCAACAAACTTTATGTGTTTGATGAATAGTAAATTCAATCAATATTTGGATAAATTTGTATTGTTATTTATCGATGCTATTTTATTTTATTTGAAAACAGAAGAAGAACATAAAGAAAATATGAAAATAGTATTGCAGACCTTAAGGAAACACAAGTTGTATGCAAAGTTTGAAAAATGTGACTTCTACCAAAGTAGAATACAATACCTAGGACACATGATATCCGAAGAAGGTATCACATTTGATCTAGAGAAGATAAAATCCATTATGGAATGGCCTATCCCTAAGGATGTAGCAGACATCAGATCATTTATGGGAATTACGGCTTACTACTGCAGATTTATCAACGAATTCTCTAAGATCGTGGACCCAATTACATCTCTACAGAAAAAGGGAATAAGGTTTACCTGGTCACAAAATTGTCAAGACAACTTTAATAAGCTCAAAGAACTGTTAACTACAACACCTATTTTAAAGGTAGCATACCCTTATAAAGACTATACAGTTTGTGTGGATGCAAGCAAAGAAGGCTTGGGTGTTATCCTAACTTAAGAGGGGCACAACATCTGTTACGAATCACGTAAAATGAAAGAACATGAATGAAACTACGTCACACATGATTTGGAATTAGTAGCTATAATTCATGTTCTAAAAATGTGGCAACATTATTGAATGGGGAGGAAATTTCTCCTGTTAACCGACAACAGTGGTGTGAAATTATTATTTAGTCAACCAGATCTTAATGCAAGGAAAGCGAGGTGTATGGAATTCTTGAGTGAATTTGATTTTGAATTAAGACACATCAAAGGAAAAGAAAACAAAGTTGTAGATTCCCTAAGTCGAAGGACTAACAAACTTTTTCACATAAGTATTAGCAAAGAAGAAAATGACATCGAACAAAGAATAAAATCTACAAGCTGTAATGATGAAAAATACATCAAAACAGTAGCAAATTTCTAAGGAAATGCAGAAAAATTGGACAAAACAGATCTGAGTTTGGATAAAAATTGACTTCCAAGGTTCAAAAACAGGTTTTACATACCTAATTATGTTGATTTAAAGTCAACAATTCTGAAGGAATTGCATAGAAAGCCATATTCTGGTCATCTAAGATACCAGAAAATGGTAACAACTTTAAGAAAATTGTTTGTTTGGCATAACATGAAAAGTGAAACAGTTGAATACTTATCCAAATGCTTATATTTTCAACAGGTAAAGGTTGAACATCAACATGTAGCCAACCTGCTACAACCTCTACCTATACCAGAGTGGAAGTGGGAGATTATCTTGTTGGACTTCATCACAAGTTTGCCTAAGAATCAAAAGCGAAATGACTCAATTATGGTAGCGATTGATAAACCTAGGAAATATGCACATTTTATACTTGTGAAATCTACTTATAAAGAAACTAATATTGCTGAAATATTTATGAAGAAAATATTTAGATTGCATGGAATTCCTAAAATGGTGATTGCAGATAGAGATGTCAAATTTACGTCAATGTTTTGGAAGGAATTGTTTGCAGGGTTGGATACTAACCTGAGTTTCAACACAAGATACCATCCACAAATAGATGGGATAACTGAACGAACAAATTATATTGTGGAAGACATGTTACAAATGTATGTGAGAATGAAACCAAATAAGTGGGAGGAGTACCTACACTTAATTGAATTTTCTTATAATAATGGTTATCAAACATCAGCTAAGATGAGTCCCTTCGAAGCACTATATGGAAGGAAATGCACAACTCCGATAAGTTGGGATAATCCAGTTGACAGACTTATGATGGGACCAGAAATGCTCCACGAAATGGAGAAAATGGTCAGAAAGGTACAACAAAATTTAAAAGAGGCACAAGACAGAGAGAAAAGCTATGCAGATTTAAAAATGAGACACTAGAAATTTCAAGTTGGGGACCATGTATACTTGAAAGTCAAGGCAATGAGAAGCTCTCTAAATCTAGGAAATTGTTCAAAGCTGGTGCCCAGGTTTTGTGGCCCCTTCACGATCGTAGCTCGAGTTGGACCTGTGGCATATCAACTTGCACTTCTTGCAAATTTAAAAGTTGATAATGTTTTTCATGTTTCTTTATTGAAAAAGTATATTCATGATCCTACTAAATTCATTGATTGGAACATGGTGCAAGTGGAACCAGAAGGCAAGTTACAAGAGGAACCTCTATGCATTCTAGACAGGAAAGAAACATTACTATGGAACAGAGCCATCACCGAGGTAAAAGTGCAATGGAAGCACTTTAGTCCTAAGGAGACCACTTGGCAATTGGAGGAATACTTGCAGAAATCTTATCAAACCCTATTTCAAGAGAGGAATGAACACTGAGGACAATGTTGTACTTAAGTGGAGAGGATTTAATAGCCCCCAAAAAATTGATTATTAAAGTCTAAGTGTACTTGGGAATAAATTTCCATTTTTGGAAAATTCATATTTGGAAATTATTTTCCATTTATGTAAATCCAAATTTGGAATTTGATTATTGTAATAAATTATTTATTATTGTTGGGAAAAGATTTGACTTACCCAACGAAATTCTTTGATTGCGACACATGTAAAACATAAACTTTTTTATAAATTAAATGATGGAAGACAAATGGAACAACCAGGTTAAAAACAACTCACCATGACTCCATGAGTGGGGAATAGATTTGAGTTTCCTAAGGGATGATTTTTACAAGTGGAAAATGAGGGATATTACCACTAGCAGCCACTAAAATTAGGGATTTGTAAAGCTATGAATTTCCCAAGTAGGGAAGGAAATACCTAGGAACAAGATGCATATAAATACAACATATGGAGGAGGTAGGACGTTGCTTAGTATGTTGGAGAAATGAAACTACTTGTTGTTATGAACACTCTTAGTGTGAGGCAAGAGAATTTTTGATCTATGGAAGGTGACTGTAGAAAAGGAGGATCATCTTAGTTTTCCCTTATGGGCTCATGGTCAGGCTAGGGAGTGAACGAAGCAAGTAAAATTGGTTGTTCTATGCTACGGTTGGGTGGAATGTGGTTGTTCCATTTGTGTCCCAGCATCAGTTTTCAGATATGTACCTTTACTTACATTCTTGTTAATATTCTGTTGATTATTAATTGTTAGTAATGTGATGGGTTATGTGATGTTAGTACACACACACACACACACAGATAT
>ML776890.1:1997461-2018704 GCA_009831015.1 Picea engelmannii | reverse complement strand
TTCCTATTGACCATTGATTTGAATGTATGTATATTGAATTACAATTTCAAACTATGCAAGTACCATTAAGAACAAATAGAATGTATAACAATCCACATTTATATTTACATATTTTTTTATGTCTATAATCACAGAAAAACAGTGATTTCAATACTCTACAAATGCATGGAAAAGTAGTTGTTACATTCAATGAATCTTGTTCAAAACAGTTTCAAATAACATGCATATTCAATTGAAATAGTTACGAACAAGCTATGTGTCTATTTGAATTGATTCAAATGATTACAGTGACCATAGACCAAAGACTCCATTACCACTTGTAGACAAAATCTAGGAAAAATGTAATAAGTGTGTATGCCTATGTTGGAACTTGAATACCTTTCTGAGGGAGAGGAATTTAATTGATTTTCTCTGTTCGATTTGTATAAACTTGCAAAGGAGAAAATGATAGATTTAGTACACTATGCTAAGTAATTTTATGAGAAACAAATGGTAAACAAGATGAGACAATACTTATCTTGAGTTGGCATAGAATCAGTTCACCACTGACACTTGTGCGACGATCTGTCCATAACCCAAAGGGGGAGGAGTGGACCCAAATTCAACTGATGGGTACCCGCACAAAACAATAGAGGGCGCCATCATTAATTTATTGTAACTGAAAATAAACTTTTATGCACAAAGTATAAGCAATAAGTTACACAATGTTAAAATAAATAAACACACAACGCACAATCATGAAACCCCACAGAGGGTAAACAATGCCTTATATACACGTAAGTTATAAAGTATCTAGTCTTAAAATAAACAAACAGAGTATAGTTGTGCATCCCACAAAGGGTAAAACAATGATCTTCCATATGTACAGAGCATAGTATTTCGATTTATACAATGTTGTATAAGTACATGGAACACAAAATATTTAAGACAAAAATCACACAGGATCAGGTATGAAATCCCCATGATGGGTAAGTAACCGTTTTACATAAACAAAGAATAAAATTTCTAAATATGCACATAGAGAAATCACAAATTTCCACAAAGGAAAATCATTTTCAATTTAGAGGATTTAGACAGAGTACTAGAAGTGTTCTACCATACTACTTTGTATAAATGAAAGTAATTTATGATTTTCTATATAAAACATAGAGAGAAATCCAAGAACAAAGGTTCGAGATTGAGATATATGCAAGTAATTGTGCTATACAAAATACAAGTTAAATTAATAAAACAGAGGGTTGATGTTACGACATATCTATCTGAATATCGATCTTTTCTTATGAAAAATACAGAAGGTAAATTATGAACCACTAGCTTAAAATTGTCTGTTACATAATTTTTATACAGACACCAAATGTAAATTATAAGTAGAGGGTTAATTTAACTCACGTACATAAGACCCACTATTTTCCTCGCGCACAGAGTGCAAGTTATGAAATTCCTGTAGAGGTTCGTTACCACACCTTCATGTAAACGTATTCACAATTTTATAGAGAATGGTAAAGGAAAATAAACAGACCTAATATACAAATCCCATGGAATGTTTAGCCTATGTACATATCTATTTATCTATTCACGTAGAACTAAAATACACAGTGCGGTAACATAAATACACAGAGCGTGACTCTTATAGGAATTAGAAAATTGTACATATGCTTATGAGTATCCTTTTCACTCGGAATGATCATACATAAATATTCCATAACTTACTACGAATTTCATAATGTTAAAATATATCACACAGGGTGTGGATGATGGGATTTTTTCACAAAGAATAAATGAAAACAAAAAATTAAACCTTGAAGATCTGAAGGGATCTAGCCAACCCGAGATGTACTCTAACCTAGTCCCGAAAAATTCAAACACGAAAGAGCCCGGAAGGAAAAAATTACAGAGGTGAAATGCTAATACGTTGCCAAACAAGTTATGCACGAATTACAAAATAATGAAGGAAAACAAAAAGAGTTGTGGTTTACCTTGCACAGAGAGAAACCCGACTGGTGTTCTTCCTCCATATTATTACCTAGGCTGAGTCTATTTCCAAATGTCGACCACACAAAGAGAGAAGAATGTTACAATGCTAACACTAAGATGCATACACTGCGAGGGTAGAATTTTTCGTGGAAACAAAGGCAAAGAGGGAAAACAATTACGATGGTGACCTTGAAACAATTACAAAGGAAGAGTAATGGTTGACAGGAATGCACATTACCATTTCCATGTGAATATTCAGAGATGGTGAGCCCGGATTGGGCACGACCACCTAAGTGTCTAGCTCAAGAAGTACAATAGAGACCTGAATTTAATGGATATAACCAGTGTTAAATTCCTACAGACCAAAAAGACATATGCATTAACATGATTCTAGAGCCTATTAAATGCTCGGCCATGTCACTAAGTCAGGTAAGGTTTCACACTATTAGGTATAGGGTTTATTTGTGGTGTAGGTACGTAAACATAAGCGTTAAAGTGTATGATCTGTCATCTCTTCATTGGAAGGACAACCTTATAACCACCCTTGGTAACGATATTACTTGTGCACTTAGTAACTATTCGACATGATGTGGCATGAATTGCATTGGGGTGGATTTCCATGTTATAGCAATACTAATTCTAGGATTAGTGAAATGTTATAAGAGTGCATACGATACATGACATTTATATATAACAAGTATGATATACATAGCATAGGTAAGATTTATGTCACATGTAGAATCGAATATATACATATATGTTGGTATATGTTAAGGACTCCACGTGTTGGATTACCTATGTGTAACTGCCATGATTTCCATATAATGGTTAGATAATGGTATGGATTAAGACTTATAAGAGTTGGGTATTTGGTAAACAACATACATAAATATATATAATGATAGGATTAATATCAATGTTAATTTATACATACTATAGTGTCTATAGTTGTTACATTAATAATACAAGTATTATGAGCAGACTATATGTTAGTCTATTGTTCATAGTTTAATGCGCACTGTAATCCTTTGGATAGTATGACATATTAGAGACAAGATAGCTCTCTTTATCATAGTCATCTTAATTATAAAGACGTACATGTTTTAATCCAATAGCGACGATAATAAAGTTATGTTTGAGAAAATATTGAAGAGTCAAGGAGTTTTAATGCACCTAACAATTTTTTTTTTATTTGAGAAATTTGGGGTACACTACAATGTTATAGTCTTTTCCAAAGATTAAAAATATAACATATCCCATTTGAGTAAGATATTTAATAGAACCAAAAGTATGTCATTTTCTTGAATCTAAAAAAATATGTTTTTGTAGTCAATGAAAGAAAATTATTAGGATCCATTGTATAAAAATATGGTATGATGATAGAAAAAATGAGAATTTAAGTTATCTCAAATATTCCTTTTCCCCATAACAAAAATTCCATGCAATCATTTCTTGGAAAAACAAAGTTTGTAAGAGTATTTGTCCAACGTTTTGTTTAAATTCTTAGGCCTCTTCAGGACATGATAAAGAAAAATGCACATTTCAAATGGAGACCTAAAGAGAAAGAATCATTTATAAAGATAACAGAAGCAATAAGTCAATCCCTACATTGATGAACCCATATTTTTGCAAATATTTCATACTCTATACCTTTTGTTTTGACATTGCATTTGCAATTTTCCTCACACAAAAGAATAATTAAGGGAATGAATTCCCAATTGTTTTTATGAGTTATGGGTTGCAAGGAGAAGAATTGGATTGTTCAGATGTAGATAAGAAATCCTATGAATTTTTTAAGGTTTTCAAACATTTCATACCATACCTGCTGAAATTTATGACTAAACTAATATTACCATATCTTGTTGTGAGAAACCTCTTGGTACATTGGGATTTGGGAGAAAAAATAACTAACTAAATGACAACCTTACAAGAGTATGATGTGGACATAAGGCCTGCTAATATTTAAAAGGACAAGGACTTTGTAAGTTGGAAACTGAATCAACAAAACATAAAGGAGATGAAGCTATGTTGGATGAAAATCAAATACTATATAAAAAAGAAGTTTGTTATCTCCTTGTAAATATTGACCCATGATATTATGAAATGAAATACCATTTGACTCATGGTTCATCTCCACAGTACATGGAACCCAAGAAGAAGATATATCTCAGGATTATATCATGTCATCCCCACCTTTCTCAAGGGACATTATTCAGGAAGAATTATGATGGTGTTTTCCTAAGGTGTTTGGAAAAGGAAGATGCAAAACAAAATCATTTTTGAACTACATGATGGTCCAACGAGAAGATACTTTGGTGGAGATGCCACTGCACATTAAATATTCAGTGAAGGTTTCTATTAGTCTACTTTGTTCAATGATTCACATGCATATGAAAGAATAGGTAAAGAATGCGAGAAGTCGTCTTGAAGGGAAAATAAGCCAAATTTTCCCCTACAACCAATTTCAATTGAATGACCATTACAACAATGGGGTTTATATGTGATTGGGGAAATCAACCCAAAATATTATGATATGAACAAATACATCCTAACCACAACATAATATTTAATGAGTTGGATTGAATCAATTCCTCTCAAATTTGTGAATGAAAATATGGTGATATCATTCCTCGAATCTTACCTTCTGACTAGATTTAGTGTTCCAGAATAGTTAGTATTTAACAATGCCAAATATTTCTCTTCATTAAAATTGAATGATTATTTTCTTGGAAAAAAAATTAAAATAAAATACTCAGTTAATTAATATCCTAAGGGTAATGGGTTGGAAAAATCCACAAATAAAAATATAATCAAAATTCCGAAAAGGATTGTAACATAACACCAAAGGAATTGTCATTTATCCCTCCCTAATTCCATTTCGGTTGATAGAGTAACACCTAAAGCTTCGTTGGAAAACTCTCATTTATCTATGGTATATGGAAATGGACCTATATTTCCAACCCATACTTTCTTACATTTTCCACAGTTACCCCAATCCATCCAAGACAAGTAATGCCCAATAATGCAACAAACACTTAACATGCTCCTTAAATTAGAAGAAGAGAGGGAGAAATATAAAAATAAATTAATGCAACATTAGGAACTAATAAAAAGATGGTTTGATAATATGTTCATGGGGAATAAATATTTTCATAAAGGCGGTCTATTTCTTAAATGGGATAAGGCCAATGAGATGAAATGAAAACACACCAAATTCTAGAAATTGTGCCTAGGTCCTTATCAAATTCATGAGAAAATTAGATCTGAAAATTTCATACTTAAGACATTGAAGGGAGACCTAGAGGATCTCCCTATCAATAATCAAATGCTTAAAATACACTTCTCCTAATAACCTTTGCTGATTTATCCTTATACATACTAGGTTTTCTTATTGATTGCATTTTCTTTTTGGAATTTTTCTTATGTTTTAATCAATAAATAAATAAAAAATCAGTTTTCTTTTCATTTAGTAATTTAGTCTATTCTTTTCTTGTGAATAAAGTCTCTACTGATCATTTTCTTAACTGCATAGCTTTAACTAGAAAGTAAGAACATGTAACAAAATTTAAGCTTAGCTCTTGTGTGAGTCTCTCTTTGAGTATCTAGAGTGAGAAGGTTGGCTTGCACGATTACATTGTTTGCCAAAACACATATAATGGTTATACTGAAGGAGGATAATTGGTTCATATTCGTTTTTAAGAGAAACCCTTAGATTATTGACAATATTATCCATACTCCCAATAACAGGTTTCTTGCAGCTGTGTGATTTCTCTCATAATATAACTTATTGGTTTTTAAAAGGATAAAGGAAGATGAAAGTTACACGTCTTCTGAATAATATTTATGATATATTTCCCAATTCACTAAATGTAAGGATCATATAAAATTATTTTTGGAATGAACCCATAAGGACAAGGCACTAACTAAGGCTAGCATATCAAAGAAAATTTTGCATCACACTGCTTCCTAAAACACCCAATTGCAAAATCAATACATATATTACAAATCTTTAAGGTTTAATGAGAAAATAAAATTATGAGGAATTTTAAAGAACTATAAATGGTGTGGCAAGTACAAGTAAACATGTTGGGGATATGGATGCTTGGTGGTAGTGGGGCCATGCTTGTATGATACCAACGAAATTTTTTATGGGCTATGGTGTAACATCCCACTCTGGCACACTGAGAAAACTTATTATTTGAGGACACTTGCTCGCAAGTGATTTGGACTTTTCTGATGTTAAAATATTTATACTTGATTATGATGCGTTATGATAGGTGACATGATGTTTTACTATTTGATGTAGACAGGTTCTATTGACTCAATTTTATTGAGTGTGCAGGGTTTTGGACCTTGATGATGTAGAGGCATCGGTGGAACCCCTTGGACTCCGGATTGAGTCAGGGAGTGTGCTAATTGGGTTGATTTATTTACTGTGATATTTCATTGATTGATGATTTGATGATTGACATGTTCTGACATAATTGTTGATGATGCAGGTTGACGATAGCTTGCCGACCAGACTCACATATGGAGTAAAGGGGCCACACACAATTTCCAGAGAGGTTGAGGGAGAGGTGTGGACAACAGCCCTACCACAGCCTACTAGCACTCTCGTCGTGGCTCGAACTATAGGTTAACGATTACCTAGTTCGAGAAGATCCACGATGCCATGAGGGCAGACTATGACAGTCGCTCACGATGATTCTAAGGGGCGTGAAATAAGGCGGGGGCCTTAGTCCTTAGAGCCCTTAGTCTCCCACAAGTTCACCTGGCGGAGTGTTGACTCCAGGGGTTATAGATGTCTACCAATCAGTCAAGTCGGCGAGTGGCACCCTTGGAGCACGTAGCGCATCCTAAAGGGCACATCGCGCAAAAGAAACACAAGAAGCGAGTGGCGCCCTTGGAGCATGTGGTGCATCCTGAAGGTCACGTTGCGCAAAAGAAACGAACAAGGCGAGTGGCACACTTGGAGCACGTAGTGCGTCCTGAAGGGCACGTCGCACTGATGATGAGGAAGCAATAAATCTAGACGACCCTAAGACATTAACACCTTAAGAAATCCTTAAACAACTCCCCTAACCAATTGTCGCCTAGCTCAAAATCTAAGTCCTAAGCCTAAGACTTTTCTAGGGAAAAAATTTTAGTGTAACCTTAAAGAAAAAGGCCCTAGCATAAAAATAAAAAAATTCACACAAAAACCCACTTAAGTAATAGTTAGGTCTTCATAAAATTCTTGGGGTAAATAATGAGGGTAAGAATTAAATTAAAACTAATGGTTTTAAAATTTTGCAAAGAAGAAATTATTCCCTAACTTGTGAAAGAACAAAAGATAATTAAATAAATAATAAATGAAAAGATTAATTAGCGCATTTACCTTTTTGGTTTTCAAAAAAAAGAAAAAGAAAGGGAATAATAAAAATAGGGAAATGAGCCTTTTAATAAATTAAAAAAAAATAATTTTGGAGAAACGTGGGGGATGAGTGACACTTGTAAGACAAAGAATTTTTAGAGGGTTTTCATTNAGGTAGATGAGGAAGATGGGGGAGGGGGCAGTGAGCATAACGTTACGCTGTCGGATTGTGGCTTGACTGATTGCTTGTGAGGAGTTGGGATTTTCTCAGCTTGGATTGGAGTGGTAGCTCAGCGTTGCAAGGCGAGCTGAGAAGCTATACTTATCTTCTGGATCTTGTGTGGCCCCTTTGATGCTCGGGGGGCTAAGGGGGAAGCAGAGTAACCCTAGCGATTGGCTGGGAGGTACCGGTGAGGTCTCGACGGTCGACGAGCGGGACCGGTAAGGAGCGTGGGACATCATTCGAGGCGGGCGTTAGGCAACGGTATGGTCTTTTAATTGGTAGTGTAGAATGCATACTATTTACTTCAGCAATTATAACTGTAACTATTTTTAAAAGGAACATTAACAATGCTGCCTCCCCTTTTGGCTGTGCATTTTTACCTTGCTAATTTTCCTTCACGCCTTGGCTGCTAAAATCTCTGTGGGCATTTCAATAACCCCTTTTGGTTGATGCGCTCTCCTGCTATGCTTCACATTTTTATATGGACTGTGTTCTTATGCAAATCTGGACTGTGTAAAATAATTATTGTTTATTATTCTGGATTGTGTAAAATAATTATTGTTCTTATTTTGGACTGTGTAAAATTTTTATTCATCATTCTGGACTGAGTAACTTTTTATTTATTGTGCCGGACTGTGTAAATTTTTATTATTTATGGTTCTGGATTTTTTTTTTGAGTGTAGCTGTTTTTATATAGATGTAAGGGCATTCGTTGTGTAAATATGCTCTGAGATTCATCCTGGCAACTGATAATTTTGACCTTGACTCCCTATGTCTTCATTTCTCTGATTTGTTATTTGAACGAATATTCGAATCTCGGCATTTTCAGCGTCGATTTTTATTCAACGAATCTTAGAATCCTGGCGGGTTCAAACTATAAATTTGAATAACTATTAGAATCCCTGCATTACCAATGTTGAATTTTTATAAAAATGGAAATATTACAATCCCTGCACTTCCAGTGTTAATGGTTTTTGAAACGAGTATCAAAACCCCTGCGCCTTACCTTCAGAACTCTGCGTTGTTTTTGTGATAATCCTTTACATTTCGGGTGTATTTCACGATGAGCGTGAGCTGGGAAAACTCGCCTGAATTGTACAGATTCGCGCCTAGGTATTGGCGACCTCAAATTTTACTCCTGTGTGTTGTTCCTATTTCATTTTGATATATGGAGCTTCATTTCGATATAACACAATTCTTTTTGTTGAACAGATAAGCCTTAAGTCACACTCTTTAGGCCTTGGATTGAGGTCTTCTCGGATTGGGCTGTATTGAAATTATTACAAAGAAATGTTTATTACGATACCATACTCTCATTTTTGTTTATCATTGCGCCACTCTGTAATTATTGACTTTTGTTCTGACTTCAAAATTGTATTGTACAGTTATTCAAATTGGCTGTCAACTTGATGATAATGTTGATAGAACTGACTACCACACATCTTGTTGTATAATATTAGACACAGAAAACAATTATTCTTACTTTACCCAATGTGTAACCGCATCCAGCCCTGCTCAACCACAAGAGAATCTATCGCCAAACCCGTCCACCATCCTTACCTGGTTTACTAGTTGACCAGTATCAGGATCTTTTAACCATATAAGCTTAATTAATCCATTGAATACATAGTGCAATTTAGCATCTGGTGTTCAGGTCCATTCTCGCACATACTATTCTGTTTGAGGTAGATTTCATTCCATTGTCATTTTCGTCTGGATCCTATCTACGGTGCGCCTACCTTCCCTAATTAGTACTGCTAACTGTGGCAGTGAATTTATTGGAACACTGTGTTTTCCTAAACTGTTGGTTATAAATTCTCTTCACCATCCTTAAACCCTAACGAATGTCAGGGCATGCACACATCAGTGGCCTGCATGGTCTCTGGAAGGAGCTCTCAGCTGCTCGTTTTAATTTCCCTCAAAAACTTCAACAGTTTTATTGTAGCGTAATTGTTGGGTGACAAAATGATTGTTTCTGCTTTGTGTGAGGGCATAGATATTGCGCCTTTTATTTGTTATTTAGGTAAGGATTAACCAATGGTGCTGTAACGTGTGAGAGTAGGGTCCTTATCATTTTAGATTGAAATGCTTTTATTAAAAAGGCCTCGATAGGGTTATTCTGGTTGTGTTGTGGTAGTTCCAATTGTTTTAATAATAAATAAAATGTGACTTCCTGGTTATTAAATTGAAATACTATTATATAAAATGTCATGATCCAATTAGGTTATGGAATTTTACCCTAATTTCATTTGATTATAGCAAGTAAAATGTAAAATCCTTATTTTTAATGGAATATTTGTAATGTAAAGGTAATGATCCAATTAGGTTATGGAATGTTACCCTAATGTCATTTGATTATAGCAAGTAAAATGTAAACTCCTTATTTTTAATGGAATATTTGTAATGTAAAGGTAATGATCCGATTAGGTTATGGAATGTTACCCTAATGTCATTTGATTATAGAAAGTAAAATGTAAACTCCTTATTTTAATGGAATATTTGTAATGTAAAGGTAATGATACGATTAGGATATGGAATGCTACCATAGTGTCATTTGATTGTAGCAAGTAAAAGGTAAACACCTTATTTATAATTGAGTATTTTTGTAATGTAAAAGTGACCATATGGTTAGGTTATGGTAAGGTTACTGTAGGGTCGTTGTTATTCATAACAAATAGAATGTAAAATCCTTGTTATTTAGTTGGAATGTTATTTTACTATAGATAGTGATGGTATGGCTATGTCTAGGGAATGATCTTGTAATTCCTAGTGTTTGATATCTTATAAAATATAAGGTGATGTTATTTTGCAAAGTTTATGGAATATAAAGGTAACATGTTCATTATGTCATGACAATGTTATTATACTTTTAGTGGTTATTGATAAACATTGTGGTGAAATGTCCTTGAATAAGTACAAAGATTTTCTAAGTTAGTAAATGAGGGTTGCTTTTCATTTGAATTAAGGTTGTACTTGGTTGGTACACCTTCTGTGTGCTTGGTCTGCTTGTGTCGGGTGAGATGTAGACACCTCCATGTAGCCTAGTATATAAGTCTGTGTGTGTGCTTATTTTTGTGTAAAGAATCCTGTGCCGTATCAAGAGTCTCGGGCCCTTTAAAGGCACGGTTTCCACTCTTGCAACACACCTGACAGAGATTACTATTTTCTGCCTGAGCAGTCGGCCAGGAGCCTATCTGACCTTCTCTCTCTCCAGAGAAGAGAACTAAGATTAAATGCCCTGCTTTCCTGTGCAGAAATAGTAAAATCTACTACTATGGATTCTTCCTTCTGTGTTCGTACTCTGCATAACCCAGTATGTCGTTAAATGTTGTGTTGTGTGCCTTATATTTATGATCGTCAGTGCTTGCGGTTACTTGTTGAGCGCCTTGTGTCTTCTTGTTGTGATAATTGTGGTTGCGTCTTGTTAGTCGTTGGGTGGTGACGTAGAGTAAAGTGTGTTTTTTCCTTTCTACAGGCACGCACACACATTACCCTAGAAGAAAAAAAAAATTGCACCTGTTATCAGAATTGTTGTCATAACGAGGAGGAGCTTTACATATGAACACTCACTAGTAGTGAAGTGCTATCGGGAAAAGAGATACATGGAACACACATAAACCTATAAACAATCAACATTACTCCTCTATGGTGTCTTATTCTCCTAAGATATTTGTGTTTGAATTAAATTAATAAAATAATCCCTTAACGTTTCACAAAAATTATTGAATAGATCGTCTTTCTTTTGATACTTTATCCTCTCTCGGTAAAGGATTCATGAAGTGGGATCCATAGTGCAGGTATATTTGTAGACATTTTAGATTGAAAAATAACGAAAGGATATAATACAAATTGGTATCTAAAAGTAAAGACAATTGGTTCTTCCCAATAAGTAGCCATTTGTTGTGGCCCCCGCATATACCCACTAAATTTTTTGAATTAGCTAAATTCAGTGGGTACCCTTTATCAAAATGTTGGCAAGGTAGTCTATCATTACTTACTTGATTTTCTAGTGACACATGAAACTACTATTTTGTTAATGTAGTCTCAATCCTATCCCTGTAATCAACTATGAGAATCAAAGGCCTTATTCTCTTTCACTTTTTTTTTTCAATTGAACATTGTCTAAGAAGACCAAAATATGAGGAATGTTTAACCTCAAGGCATATATTCACTTATTTTACCATTCATGAAAGCTACCAAGCTATTACCCACCAAAAAATTGCTCCTCGGAATACATAGATGAACAAATCTAATTTATCTTCTGATAGAATCTTTCCGATAGTACTATCGAAAAGTGTTCTATCAAAATCATTATCATTGGAAGGATTTTAACCCTTGTAGTCTCAACTATGATGATGCCCTTTCTGATAGACCTTACTTCGATGCATACGTTTCCTCGAAGACATGGAGTGTTTTCCCTATGTCTACGTGTTAGGAGAGTATTGGTCATGGATGATTTTAGGGACTGAATTTCGCTCATGGGCTATTTTTCCATGGTTTTTCAAAAAACGAGATATGCTATTTTAAAAATGATTCACCCAAATTCTATAGGATAAAGTTATTTTACCTTAAAAATCGCCAAAATTTTATAAAAACTATATAAAATCCTTATAAATTTGAATATTTTTACAAAAATATTGCCAAACATTTATAGTTGGAATATGAAGGATTAGTAAGATTCGCCAAGGTTTCTACATTTTAAAACAAATTTTCATCCTTAAAATCATCTCTGGTACTGGTCTTCAAGAGTTGGCCTTCTTGTTAAAACACAATTGCATAATAATGGGCCCTTTATGGGCCATGAACATGAATATGCAAGGCGTGATTTGATGGATAATACAAATATATAAAATATTCAAACCCACCATAGGTAAGACATTTGATTAAATAAGCATGATTATTGAGGACATAATATTCCTTGATACCTTTCTTATCAAAGTTAGAAAATAACATGACATTCCCCTCTCCTATGAATATCCCCTCCTATAGTACCATCCAAAGGTTGTATGTTAGAGTCACTTTTAAAATTAAATTTCCCTTCCAAAAAATGCCCTTTATGACAACACAACAATAAATGACAAAGATAGGGTAATCTTGGTGCAATGTGTAACATTTTTTCCTCGACACATTTCAAAATTCCAAAAAAGGAATATTCCTTGATACCTTCTCATTGGAACAAATAATTTCCATGTACTTTTCCCTCTCTGGTGGAAACACATTATGATAGCACCATTAGAATCCCTACTATCGAAGTCAAATATTTAGTCTTAATTTCCTCTCCAATGAGAATCCTTCAGATAGGACATAAAAGAACAAGATCGAAATGACTTGTAACGTCTCTTGTCTGGCACACATCTATATGTAGAAACAAATATTCCTCAATACCTTAACATAGGAATGAAGGTCAACCACATATATTTTCCTTTCCGACAATAACTCACTTGAATAGTGTTATCGATAAAAAAATTCTTGATTGATCTTCCAATTTCTATGCCCCTCATACAAGCATATAGTGATCTATACCTTGGAATGCATTACTGGTGAAGTGATTTTAAACCTTCAAATGAGTTATCCTCCACTCAACATTAATTACAAAGGGTTAAGGTAATTTATATATATCCAATACCTTGTAAACTCTAAATAACTCACTAGACATTTCTAAAAACATGTGAAAACTTTACTTTGCATACTTTGAATGAAAATTACCTTTGAGCCTCAACCTAACTTCAAAAATAACAAGTATGTGATTAGCATAATTTCAATTTTCTGTAATTTTGTATCTGTTTAGTAAGCTTATGTGATTTGTGTTCATTAAAGGAAATTACATAAACACCATGTTGTGACCTCAGACAAGAAAAAGGAAAACCCTGTAGAAAATGTTCATGCTCTTGAACAGGCACCTGCACCAGTTATGAATCTAAGTGACATTTTGATTACATATACCAATTATCACAATGGGGTAGATCATTGTCTGATGGATTGTCAACACTAGATATTTCCCACTAGAGGATAAGAATTCATAAGTTTACTGGAATATCGATAAAAGTTTCATTCACCTACTAGTTTCCCTTCCGATGTTGTTTCTCTAAAATAATGTAGAAAAATGGTGTCTCAAACATATTGATGAAAGTATAGGTACAGTCATGAGAAAATTAAGAATCCAGATAGCATTGTTGAGGCTCGAAGACATAATCCTAAGATACCACCTTCCAGAGCCTGTGGTTTCCTTAAAGGAACCATTTATAAGGAAATTCAACAAGGACAAAAAATATTTTTCTTAGTTGATGCAGGATTAGTGGTGGGAATGAGAAAAAAATTTGAATCAAGGACAAAGGTTAATCCCTGCATAGGAATTCAAATATCGCTATAGAACGTTAAATATGTTGATATGCAATATTTATGGAGAAGAGAACTTTTTTTCATATGGAATGGTTGACAATGGCCTACACTATAGTAAAGACATGACAATTCTTCAATTGGGATGACATACTAACCTTCAATATCTTATAGAACCTTAGGAATATCCTATGTATGAAAAAACCTAGTTTTTACATGTCTACATAACTCATTGATGTTGTATTATCTTTTTTAGAAAAACATGATAGAGTTGGTACCAACATCAACCACTTGTGCATGTTTATTGTTCATAACTATGGGATATAAACTATAAGAAATACATTTATGACATGTGATTGTTTCCTTGCCCCCTTGCATACCATGTTTTTTGGATATCCAACATATATAATGTCAAAGGAGGCCATGGATGATTTGAAATATATAAAAGACCAGTATTTAATCAAGTAGTACACATACATAAGGTTTTATGGGAACATTGAGGCCCCACACCTCCTTCATAAATATCTCCTCGATACGCTCTTTATTTGGGAGATTTCTTACTGAACCATTGGAACCTGAATAACCTCTCTCCTTTCAGGTAGTAGTAAAAGTATCTATCCCACATTCTCTGTTAATATAGGTAATTAAATATTGTTAAATGGTCCTCATGCCAGAAAGGAAGCAAAATCCCAGCAAGAGATATGTTTGTGCCTAGGAGAACCCAAATGGAATGACCTAGAAAACCTAGCACTCAATCATGGAAAATTTGTTGGCCTCAGTCACCCTATTATACATGTACAAAAATTGATCCAGGTGGATATAGTGGCCACCCACCTATTCCAACTAGCTCATCTTGGCAGTTTCTCAGTTTGGCATTTTTTTCCTAGTTTTCAAGTCCTGAAATTTTGGGTCCGTTTTGAGGCCCTAACAGTGTTTTTAGGGCTCTCCATAGTCAAAATGTAGATGAAGTCAGAGCTTGAAAGAATAATGTATATTCCTCAGATAGACCCTTCCAAAACGCTATTGTGAGTCTAAAATGAGGATCATATGCAAAATTAATGACCATGATAAGTTGATGTACCAACTTACCCCAATAGGGCCCACATGACTTTTGGTGCTTCATCTCTTAGGGT
The DNA here is from genome assembly GCA_009831015.1 of Picea engelmannii. Taxonomy (NCBI): domain Eukaryota; kingdom Viridiplantae; phylum Streptophyta; class Pinopsida; order Pinales; family Pinaceae; genus Picea; species Picea engelmannii. Next base: position 2,003,685 of record ML776890.1, on the reverse strand, counting down.
TACGTTTTTGGATGTCTAGAGTCTTGACATTCATTTTTATTGTAAAAATACTTTCAGAGCCTCATTGTACTCATCTAATTGTGAATGAGAATAGCCTTCACATCTTTTCTTATAGATAAACTACCACCATTCTAGCAAGCTTGTTTCAATCTGCATTTTATAGTTTCAACATATTTCTTATTTAATAGAAATCAAGTTTTATTGTATCTATGTTATGATTCACTATGTCTCTGTGTTAATATTATAAATATGTGTTTCATTTTGTTCCACTCATAAATGTAGATCAGTGATATCAGATAAGTTTTCTCCTTATCATTTTTAGTGCATGTCCCCAATGAGGTCAAGGTATAGAGAGTTGGGTCTCAAGCTTGTTTCTCTTGAGGACAACTGCTATTGGAGGCCCAAGAAAATTTCCATGGTGGGAGGAAATAAAGATGATGGGACAAGATATCCTTTGAAAATATTACTCAAGGAATCCTTCGAGTGATAGAGGACAGATATGATGGAAAAATTTGTAGAAATCCTTCAACGGCTACCGACAGCGACACATTTACCCAAATTCGAGGCGCTACCCCCTTCAAGGTACACATCATTTTTTATATTATTATATTTTAAGTTCAAATAGGTTCATATGTCGTAGATAAATTGTTAAACCTTCTAAAAGGTTATTTTCCTACCCACAACTTTTCCGATACAAAAAATATTACATTTGCAATCGTCAAGGTCGTCCCCCATGTCAAATATTGTTGGGATAATTTCTGTGAGTGAAAGGAAATAGAAGGATCCACATTATTTGTAGTTTCACCCACTTAGGGTTCCTTCATGGATTCTATTAAGGAATAATAGTATGCTATTGGAAGTTATGATGACTTGTATACAAGATGGACCACTCTATGGCAGGAAAGAGACCAAATAGTGTTAGAGTTCACCAATGTTTTCCATACCTTGTGGGCCAAGTTGGGTATCAAATATTCTAAGTGACATATGTCTCTCAAGTACCAAGGTGATCTGCATATATACATCCAGATATAAATGGAGTTTCTGGACATCTCATCCTTGGGCGTGGCCTACTGATATGCTATAAAAATCGAGAAGAAGCTTAAACAAAATACATGGGAGTTTGGATCTAGGAACCCCTCATAGAAGAAGTAGAGAAAGGGCAGCCCCAAACCACAAAACAAAGTGAAAATAAAAGAGGTACAACATTAGGACAACCAGTCTAAGCCGCAAATAAAGAAGGACAATGAAAAGATGAAAAAAGACACTAGGAAGTGGTGCGACTTCCATAAGATATCCTATCATAACAATGTTGATTGTCATTCAAAGAAGTCATTGGTGGCAGAGGTGAAATCCTCTAAATCAGATGTGGGTTCTGACTCAGAGTTAGAACCATGAAAGTGGATATCGATTATTGATGCAAAACCTAGTGCCACCATTTATACCACTAAGATCCATCTTGGTGAGCCTAATGAGCCGGAGGAAGCTAAGCAACTCCTTCATTTATAGATGTGGGTGAAGGGTACTCCATTTCACTTCATCATTGATAGTGGTAATAAACCTCATCTTAGTAGAGGCCATCAAGCATTTGGACCTACCAAAAATGTCACACCTACAACCATACACCATCGAATTTCTCCGCAAAGCAGGTGATCTTCACATCAACCAACAATGTCTCTTTTCCCATGACATCAAACCCTTCAAAGATGAGTTATGGTGTGATGTCACTCCCCTTGAAATTTTTGAAGTTATTTTGGACAAACCTTATTTATGGAAACATCATATTGTATATTATTATAGGATTTATAGTGTTATTATTACTTTGAACAAAAAAATTTATAGGATACCAATGGTAGTCCCACCTACTACCATTTCCTTGATCTCTTCCAAGCAATGCAGGAAGGTCATCACTCAGACAGGGTAGTTTGTCTTATTCATGATTCTTTCTCAAAGTGAGTGAAAGGTTGTAGCCACATCCATGGACTTTGGGGTCGATCTCTCCATGCAATAGAAGCAAGTGGATAAGGTCGTAGAAGAATATAAATACATCTTCTCCTCACCCACTAAGGTACCTCTACACTATCAGTTCAAGCATTCAATCGATCTAACCCCTGATGCACCACTACCTAATGGGTCAATCTATCATCTCTCTATGTTAGAAAACAACGAGATCAAGCATTAGATCCAAGAACTACTCCAAAAGGGGCACATTTGACCTAGATCATCACCATGTGGAAGCCCAATTGTTCTTGTACAGAAGAAATACATGACTTGGTAACTCTGCATCAATTACCAATCCCTAAATAAAATCATAGTCAGGAACTAGTACCTAATTCCCCAAATGGACAATCTCCTTTATCGACTCAAGGGGGAAATATACTTCAGTAAGATTGATCTAAAGTATGGATACCATCAGGTCCCAATAGATTAGAAAGATGTATGGAAAACTTCCTTCAAGTCCAAAGAAGGTCTTTTCGAATGGTTGGTCATGACTTTTGGTTTGACGAATGCCCCAACCAATTTCATTAGGATTATGGACGATATCTTGTATCCTTTCACTAATTATTTTGTGGCGGTGTATATGGATGAAATTCTCATCTACATCAAGACTTGGGCAGAACACTTCCAACATATTCAACAGGTTCTATACACTCTTAGACAACACAAGCTATATGCAAATTTGGAAAAATTCTTCTTCAGCATGGACATGGTCCAATACCCAGGCTACACTGTTAGGGAGCATGTGGTGCATTTTGATCCCACCAAGATCCAGGTAATTCTTGACTATCCAACCCCAACCACACTCACTAAGCTTCAAAACTTTTTAGGCCTTGCCAATTTATATCGCAAGTTCATGTTGGGATTCTCCCATATTGCATGGGACCTCAACTAAGAAAACATGGGTGGTGGAAAGGAAAATTTCATGTGGGGCCTGTCGCAACAATAAGTGTTCGATGATTTGAAGAAATGCTTGTGATCAACACCAGTGCTCTCATTACCCAACTTGCAACAACCCTTTGAGATCAAGATAGATTCTTTAGACTATACTGTGGGTGCAATTCTCACTCAGCAAGGACCCCCCGTGGCATATAATATTGAGACATTATCAGATATTTCCTATAAGAATCCTACTTATGAAAAATAAATGTACTCCATTGTGCAAGCCTTCTACCAATGGAGGAATTACATTCTCGGGAAGGTCATCCACACTGATCATAAGACGTTGTAGTTCATGCAGACACAGGGAAAATTGCAAAATGGCCACCATCAAAAGTGGTCCACATACTCACAGTAGTTCCATATCAACATCAAGTATAACAAAGGAATCACCAATCACGTCGTTGATTGTCTCAGTCACCCTCTAGTTACAACACTCACCATGGTTCTAAACTCTTGCGGCCACGAGACCTTCGAGTGGCCCTAACTCTATGAGAGAGATCCTAACTTCTCTACCACCTACCAAATGCTAGGATAAAACATAGTTGTCACTAATTTCCATCTTCAGGATGGTTTTTTTTTCCATCTCGGCCATCTCTGCGTGCCATCAAGTGAGCACACAAACATGATTTGGGAAGCGCACTATAGTCGGGTGGCAGGACACTTCGGCACTGAAAAGATAGTGGCAGTGTTGCAACAACATTTCTATTGGCTGAAACTTCGACAATTTGTCTGCAAGTATATCAGGTCTTGCACTCCCTAAGTGTTATAGCCCTAAATTTCTATACACATGCATACCTGGCCTTTGGCCCTCTTACTTGCATTTTTTTCCAAGCCATCATTGAGTTTCTCTTCTAAAAAACCCATTTTTTGAAGATGTACACACCCTACACCAATACTGCCCATGTACATACGCATGTTTCACCAATAATTCCCACATACGTATGCATGTTGCACCACTATAGCCCTCGTACATACACATGCTACACCACTATGACCCGCGTATACTTGCAAAATTTGAAAAAAATAAAAAGTTTCAAGGAATTCGTTGAGATTACAGGTTATTGGGTAGTTTCCCAACAAATCCACCTCCTATATCCCATCACCCAACCAAATAAACATCATTTTCCCATATAAAAGGAGTTTTTCAGTTCTCATTTTACATCTAGACATAAGAACAGTGAAACTCTTATTGTTTCACATCCCCTCCTTGCCCTAAGTAATTGCAAGTCTTTTGTAAGAATTGCCCCTGCATTTCTAAATTAGCCCTTCTTCCTCCATCAGAAACCCATTCACTTCCCAAGAAGAGATCCGAAGGTTGAGAGGAGAAGTCAAACATAGGTGCACTTGGAGCTTGGTGAAGAGTAGCTTGGACTAGGTTTGTGGAGTAGCAGCTGAATTTGGTTGTAAAAGGTATAATCATTGAATTCTCAATAAAATAAGTACATTTCCTATCCCAAATCATGGTGTATTGAATGTTTGTAATGGTTTATTTTTTAATATTCTAACATCTAACCCTTATTTGTATATTAATTGCATGCTTGTATCTTTTTGTTTGTTTGTCTTTGAATGCAGGCCATCCTTGGGAGGAGGAGTGCAGTCAATGAAGCTATCAAGCATGAGAGGATCATCAACAGATGCGAAGTAGGGGTACAATTACCCGATCCTTCTCATATTTTATTTTCTTGTATAAGTATTGGGTATGTTTGGGGTAGTTAGAGAAGTAGTTGAATTTTAGACGGTTATTATCTGCCTACATTCCGAACCCTAGTGTATTCTTAAGGGAGGTTTTTCCTACTAGCACTGAGCCATTGCCAAAACAGGCATTAAGAAACAAGGCATGTACACACCTCTACCTACTCCTAAAAGGACCTGGGAATCCATATTGATGGACTACATGTTGGGCCTTTCATCAACCAAACAGGTAAAAGACTGTGTTTTTGTGGTGGTTGATCACTTTTCTAAAATGGCGAGCATGGTCTCCTGCAAGAAGAGAATCACAGTGGAGGACACTACCAAGCTCTTCTTCGAACGAGTATGGGTAAATTTTGGGATACCACAAGCCATCATCTCATATTGGGACAAACAATTCCTTGGCATATTCTAGTTGAACCTCTAGTCACTGCTGGACACCAAGCTCACCAAATCCACTTCCTTCCACCCCCAGATGGATGGTCAAACTGAGGTCATCAACCGTATGATTGTGCATATCCTACGCATGTAAAATTCCAAGCTTGCCTGCACATGATATTATAGTATTCTATATGGTTATCATAGCTAAAAAAGAGCATTGCATAGATCAACCGGTCATAGTCCCTTTTAGGTGGGGTTGGGATTTAAACCATTGGCTCTCATGGATGTTGTACTACCCCTTGCAACCACTCTGGTAGAATCGTCCCATGCTCAAATTGAAGCTGACAAAGATACCAAATTCATTGAGTGGATCCAACACATCCACCAATAGCTTCATGATATTTTAGAGAAATCCAATGTCAAGTATAAGCAACACCATGATCAACACAGGGTGCCACACAAGTTTCAGGTGGGAAATAATTTTTGGTTGCACTTGAAAAAGTAATACCTTACGGGGCCCCATTGGAAGATTCATCTACTCTGCTATGTACCTTACATTATCACCAAGGTTTTGGATGATAATTCTTTTGAGCTCAACATCCCCCCCTTTCTTGGCTTGCATCCATTATTTAATGTGGACCTCCTTCGACCATATTTTCTACCATTATTGGACACCTCAGAGATAGAAGAATAGTTGACACCAACAGAGATAAACCATGACTACATGGAATAGGCATCCAATGATGATATCATGGACACATGGGTCAAGGGCACTCGCTATCATATGATCCAACTTTATCACGTTGTCAAAGTAGAGAAATTACTGCAATAAGGCAAGTGGCTCACCCTGGGTCAAATTCAATAGTAATTTCCTCATATTATGGTGGAAATCAATGCAATGGAGACCATTTATTCCTAATGGGGGAGGATTGATCTAGGTGGATATCGATGGCCATCCACCTAATCTGTTAAGAACCAAACATCAATATAGCATAGAAAAACTCAGGAAAAGTACTCAAAGCCTTGAAAAAGAGATAATTTCAGATAATAAGCCTCTTCGAGGGGGCAACCTCATTTTACACCACTTAAATGTTCAAGTCCAAGATGATTCAAAATGAAAATGTCTCCTTGGTATATATAGGAGACTAGGAGGTATAATTACAAATAATGGCCTAAAGCCGACATAAATAAAATAACATTACTAATCTAAATTACAA
>ML776890.1:1953873-1985256 GCA_009831015.1 Picea engelmannii | reverse complement strand
TAATTTTAGATAATAAGCCTCTTCGAGGGGGAAACCTCCTTTTACCCCACTTAAATGTTCAAGTACAAGATGATTCAAAATGAAAATGTCTCCTTGGTGTATATAGGAGACTAGGAGGTATAATTACAACTAATGGCCTAAAGTTGACATAAATAAAATAACATTACTAATCTAATATGCCCCAATTAAGGGGTAATGAGCCAATATTAGGGCTTAACAGGGAATCACCACAAGGAGGAAATGGAAAGGTTCTATAAGCACTAAAGGGTAAAATGAACACGTAATTTGAGAAGAGATTCTACATAAACAAAAATTTGAATAGGGAAGAATTGGATTCCCTTAAATAGGATCACTCTAGGGAAGTGGAAAAAATGAAGAACAAATATACAAAGGAATTAATGAGTCTATAGGACAGAAAATTTGAAACCAACAAGTTTACTAAATATATGGAACACAAAATTCATGGTTTAGAGAAAGATAAGTAAATCCTTGAGAGAGCTCTTGAAGAAAAAAAAGCAGGAACTCTCTCTCTAGAATCCTTAAGGGAGTGTAACACACCTCGGCCACCCATAGGCCGAGGTATGCCACCTTCAAGCCCACCCGTGGAATTATTTCTCTTACCGATACCTTTTAAAATAATAAGGAAACATAAAATAAAAGGTTTAGCAACACACACACCAATAAACAACAGTCATGCATACTCTAGAGATCCAATCATACAATAAATAGATACACATTGAAATACATTCATATACAGATAATTAATACCATAACAAAGAGCAATTATCTTTATAAAATATGACACCAACTGGCTGCAAACCAAGGATGTTCCACCCAACCATAGACACTACTGCTCCAAATCTCAACAATAGTGTCTAATACCATAACAAAGAGCAATTATCTTTATAAAATATGACACCAACTGGCTGCAAACCAAGGATGTTCCACCCAACCATAGACACTACTGCTCCAAATCTCAACAATAGTGTCAACCCCGAGCCAGGGCTATAAATCAAGAAGGATGGTTCCAGAGTGTTACTTGGATTCCCAAACAAGTCAACACTCAATCTCTCACAGGATTTCCCAGCACTCAAATCAATCAAAGAACCCAAATATCTTCTACCCAACCTACACCGCCCAAGAGAATGGACCTCCACCCTTCTCTTCCACATAGTTCCTCATGCAGTCCTTCTCCTTATTTTTGGATCTAGCACAACTAGTCCAAAATATCAATGGTGGAACTCTTAGGACTCACACCTATGAAAAACGTTGGACATGGGCCAGCACATTTCAGACATGCAGGCCTCAAGTCATTGCTATATTACACCAGCGACCACTACAACCAACAAAATCATGGCTAATCTTGGATAGTTCGTTTCCCTTTTCCAAGACAAGAGGCAGATGAGGATGGATCAATGAGTGATAGGTAAGTATGTAATGAATGAACAAGTGAGCAAGTGAATGAACTCATAAATGGATCAAGGAGCGAAAGAGCTATCATCCAACCCCCCCAACAGTCCAGGGGAAGTTTCAGTATTTCATGGGGAATCAAAAACCTCCTGGCCTCCCCCAAGAATCTCACATAACTAATCCTCTCCCTTAGACAAAAGGGTAAATAGAATAGGAAATAGCATTTATCCTCTCAAGCCCCCTCTCTTGTGGAATCATAACCCCCTATAGCTCTAGTCTATGTCTGTCTTTTACCGAGCGATGTGTTTATTATTAGTAATGATCAAAGCATTACATTTCTTCAACACACTGGCCTTTTAATAGTTGTCTGGGCACTCTAGCCTCTCAGCACTATAACAATACATTATTTAAAATGCAGGTTTAGAACCCGGGGTGTTACATCCCCTCCCCCTTATTTTGGCACCGTCCTCAGTGCATATACAAAATAGAGATCAAAATCTCGAATTTTATTCAAAAAGATGTAGGTACTCTGCTTACATGGAATATTTATGATCCTAGGTAGCATCTTTAGGGCCGTAGCAGGTCCATTAAACCTTTACCAGCTCTATAACTCAATTCCACAGCATTTTGACCTTTCTGTCCAATACCCACACTAGCTAAACCCGGAAGTCTCCCTCTGTCTCTACCTGAATCAGATGCCAATCAATAACATGGTTAGGATCATTTACATATTTATTTAGTAAAGAGACATGGAATACATTATGCACATTCATGGAAGCAGACAATTCAAGCATGTATGCAATGGCCTTATTCTGTCCAATATTTCAAATGGACCACAAAATTTGGTTGCCATCTTTGTACAACTACCCAATTTCAAAGATCTTTTCTTAGGATTCACTTTCAAAATTACATGCTCCCCTACTTTAAATTCTCTACCTATCATGTTCTTATCTACATAAACTTTCTTTCTATCCCGAGATGCCTTTAAATTATTCTTGATCTTAACCATCTGGTCTTCCATTTCCTTGAGCAACTCTGTCCCAAGTACCACTCTATTTGATGGGTTGTCCCATCTCACTGGAGTATTGCATTTCCTACCATATAAGGCTTTAAATGGGCTCATTCTCAATGAAGCTTAATACCCATTATTATATGCAAACTCAACCAAGTGCAAGTAATATTCCCACTTAGATGGCTTATCCATCACATACATTCTCAACATGTCTTCAATTATTCGATTGACCCTCTTTGTTTTTCCATCTGATTCAGGATGGTATGTTGTGATAATGTTTAGATTTGTAACAAATCCTTTAAACAATCCCCTCCATAAATTGGAGGTAAATTTTGTATCTCTGTCTGAGACAATTGTCCTAGGTATCCCATGCAACCTAGCAATATCTCTCATGTAAAATTCTACAATATTATCCAATGTACGTGTTGTATTTATAGGAACAAAAATGAACATCCTTTGTTAATTTTTCAACCACCACCATGATTGAATCATGTTTCCTTGTTGTCCTAGGTAATTTAGTTATGAAATCAATGATTATCACCTCCCATTTCTTCTCTGGGATTGATAATGGTTGTAGCAAACCCACTGGGTTCCTATGCTCATCCTTCACCTTCTGACATTCCATACATCGAGCGATGTAATTAACAACATTATTTTTCATTCCTAGCCAAAAGAATTGGCTTCTTACTGTTGTAATTGTTTTTTGGTAACCAGGATATCCAACATAAGGAACATCATGCATTTCCTTCAATACCAGATTCCTCAGTTATCTAGAACTAGGAACATAGATTCTATTCTTATGCATGAGTAATCCATATTCCTTTATCTGATACTCCTTTATTTTATGTTGTACATCTCCTTTCTGTAAGCTTTCCTATACCCTTAGGTAATGTCGATCTGTAACAAGACCATATAAAATTCTTCTCTTCATGTTTGATTGATGCATATTGTCAATAGTATCATGCATGAGATGCACTCTTCTACTAAGTGCATCGACAAGTTTATTCTCCTTACCTTTGATATGCTTGATATACAGGTCATATTCACTTAAAAATTCCAGCCATCTTGTTTTCCTAGCATTCAAGGTTGGTTGTTCAAAAAGATACTCCAAGCCAATGTGGTCTGTCCTTAATTCAAATCTTTTCCCCATGAGATAATGTCACCACATCCTCAAGGCGTGGACAATGGAAACAAGCTCCAAGTCATGTGTGGCATAGTTCCTCTCATGCTACTTAAGCTTTATGGACTCATAACCAATGACATTTCCATTTTTCATGAGGAATCCCCCAAGTCCTTCCTTACATGCATCTGTACACACCACAAAACTTTCATTTGGGTCAACAATCTTTAACACAGGTGCACTAGTAAGTAATTCCTTCAACAGATTAAAATTATCTTCACACTTAGGTGTCCATTCAAATTTAGTTCCCTTATTTTGCAAGGAAGTGATGGGATGAGCAGTCTTAGAGAACCCTACTATGAACCTTCTATAGTAACCAACCAATCCCATAAAAGATATGACTTATGACACAATTATGGGCGTTGGCCATCCTATAATGGCTTCAATATTCTCTAGATCTATTGCTATGCTTTGTTCTAAAATAATGTGTCCCAATTAATGGAACTTCTTTTGATAAAAATATCACTTACTCAACCTGGCATAAAATTGATGTTCTCTTAGCACTTGCAACACCATTCTTAAGTGATGTTCATGCTCCTCTTCAGACTTAGAATAGATAATTATGCCATCCAAGAACACTATGAAAAACTTATCCAAATAATTCATGAATATGACATTCATTAAGAACATAAAGAATGTTGGTGCATTGTGCAGTCCAAATGGCACCACTACAAATTCATAATGCCAATACCTATTCCTAAAGGATATCTTATGAATTCATTCTTCCTTTATTCTTACCTGATGGTATCCTGACCTCAGGTCAATCTTTGAAAATATATTTTCTCCTCATAGCTAATCAAAGAGGTCATCGATTCTGGGTAGAGGATACTTGTTCTTTATGGTATACTTGCTCAGTTGTCAAAATTCAATGCACAACCTCAAGGTTCCATCCTTTTGTTGGCAGCTAGTTCACATTTTTTTATACTGTCCTTATAAGCTGCCCACACCAGTCTTTTGAAACCCTTGATTTTCATCGCAATCTTTGAATAAAAACGACACTATTATTTTGTGCATTTGCACACTTACCTTTTTTCTCATTTTCACGATTGCAAGCGTGAAAACTTTAATTTCTAAGTCACATTAAAATCGTCACTGGATTATTATGATCTCTCTTGTCTATGTGTTCATTGCATTTCCAATTTAATTATAGTCAAACAGTTGGCAAGACTCCAAGATCTTTACTCATTTGGCGTTCTTTAATTGTTAATATGACTTCGTTTTTATAAGACTGTGGTGATATTCTTATGGTCAAGTTTTTGATGCATTGGTGGTTTGATGATCTATGTTCTTTTTCCTTGACACATTGTTTTCATGAAAACACATTGACGTTGTGAATATACCCTTGGTGTAATCATTTCATACAACACATATTTCATATGATCGAACCCTTGGTGTTGATTTCGAATCATTATTTTGGTAATAAAACTATGCTAAAACTATTTCTCGCACAAATGTTTGGTCGACTTACCATAGGTTTTATTAATTGTTTAAATGGCATAGTTTTAAACATATGCAATAGTGATTTGAATTTCTATATGCGCCATCGATTGTACTGTGGGAAATGACTAGTTTGCAATGTTGATCTAGCTCCACCACCTTCGCACATTCGATCATTAATGCCTTCCCCCTATCCCGGGTTAACTTTGTTTGTTTTTGGGTAAGCCCGTGAGGTATCGACCCTACATATGCTCTTTTCGAACCCTTGCCCGTTCATCCAGCTCACCGTGTGCTCCTGTCTATGGCACAGGTGGTGTGCATAGAGCTGAATTGTAGCCAAACTCTATCGCTATTCGATAATGCCCGTAAGGATTTAGAAAATGGTGGTTGGCTGGTGTTTATACAGAGGTTCGAGGGTTTCAACCTTTTGGTTTCCCAACAATTCTCCCTCAACTTCGACGGGTGCAGGGCTAAAGTCAGAGACATACAGCTCGAGCTCAATGAGGAATTATTAAGCTTGGCTACAAGACTGCCAGTTACAGGTCAAAGATGGTTTAAAAATTCTAAAGTAGATGAGGTGTCATGGCCATTACTATTCATATCAAGAAATATTGTTTCCTGTGATAAACGTATGCCTATTTCTACCCTCAAACCTAGGTGGCATGATCTTTTGGTAATTTTTAAACAGTTTGTGACCTGTGAAGGTCGGTATGGCTTGGTATTTTTGTATCACCTTCGGTTGTTGATGAATTTCATAGGCTATCCCTTAAATATGCCACATTATCTTGTGCGAAGTCTGTACAAGATGTCTAAGAGATTCAAGTGCGAGAAGGCTGATAGCAGCCTTTTCCATCATGACTTGATTAAACTCATTATCGTCCACCATTTAAACCTTAGTGGTGATAATTGGCAAGCCTTCCTATCAAGGAATGGCTTTGCCAATACCGAGTCTGCTCAAATCGATAAGGTTGTGGTTACAGAAACTTTGGTTGGGCCAGCCGTGCCATTTCATATCCTTCTACCCCCCGTCAAACCCCGGAATTGCCCTGACATAGATCTACCCAATACTACTTTCGACCCGGGTGCTAAAGAAAATATTGAGGTCATTAAAAATCCTTTGATGAAGAAAAGTAAGAATGATACTACTGTGAATATTAGGGGGAAGAAAAATGCCTGATTGATATCGAGATACTCTAGGAACAAACCCAAGCTAAATGTTGATCAGAAGACAATAATGCTGAGAGAGGACTCAGACTCCAATATTGAGCGTTTATTAGCTGAGGAGTACCCCTATTCTCATGGCCTATTCTCTACGAAACCCTATGACTATGTCTCTAACTTACCCCCGTGCCTCAAAAACAACCCTAACTACCCGGGAATAGAGCTGCACAATGAAACCCCTCGTGACTTAAACAAACCCTCGCCTGTGATATCAAAGCTCCAACAACCATCATGTGTCCAATGTAATGTTTGGATAGAGCATTATTACACCGATGTTCCCCTGTTGCAATCAAGGATCAAATCGTTAGAGGAACGAGTGACAGTGCTAGTGAAGGAGAACGACAGGCTTCAAGCCAACAAGAAAAAACAAAAAATCATTGGTTCAATTGTCTTCAGCAACGTTGAAGCAACAATGGCCTTTGTCAATTCAAAGTTGTCATGATCGAAGCCTTTTCTTAATGATTAGGTATGAATTTCAATATTAATTTCTCTTTGTGAGTTTGTTTGGATTAATATAACCGATTGGATTTTCTTTCTATAGCTCTATTCTTTTTTATTCAAAATGATTCTGTTTCTTTCATTTTACCAAATCAATTTTGTTATGAATCATGAGTGGGAAATTTGTTTGCTAAACTCGGACACAGCTATGATTTAGTTAATGATATTTTATTATTCTCAGTTTAGTATAAATGATTGATTTGTTTTCTATTTTGTTTGAATTTCTTTTTGAAACAATTCTGTATGGATAGTCGATTGGGTTTGATTTCGATTAAGTTTTGTTTGGTTCAAAAAAATCCTGTTGACTTTGATTTACCAGGAACGATTCTGTTTCATTTTGAATAAATAGTCTCAATTGGATTTCGATTACATTCGACCTATGCAAAAGATCCATTCGCTAAAATCGTGTAGCTGTGTTGATTGATACGATTTTGCATAACAATTGTGTCGGTCCCAAACTGGTTCGATTCATTTCTTCTATTTTGATTTTGAAACGATGTTGCGTGCCACGATTAGCATGATCATTTGTATATGTTTGATATAGTTCCATTAATTTGAAATACGATCTTGTTGATTCCGTTTTGATCCGAAAACAATTTTGTTAATGGCTGAGGCGACATAAACTATTGCATAAATGATTTGTTTAACCGATTACAATTTGTGTCGATTGGAATTGGCTCAAGAGATGATTTCGTTGTTTCTCCAACTGTCAATCGATTTTGTATGTCCTGAATTGGTAATGAAAGTTGTTTGACAAATCTCACATATCCTGGTACCATTTGACCCATTCAATTATGATTTCATGTGTTTCAATTTGCATACAAGTTTTGGTTTGGCATAGATGATTCGCTCTGTTTGGAATTAGTAATTAAAAATTTGATTTGATACGTCTGATATATTCTATTAGATTGATTATAAACGATTTTATGCTCAAATTAGACCAGCTACAGAATCGCAAGATTCTGTAGCTAGTCTTAAGAATTAGATTTTTGTCAATTTTATCAATAAAATATTCTCTAAACTTGTCTATTTTTGTCTTCTTTCAGGTGCATATGAATTACAATGATCAATTGGGCATGCTATGGAAGTTTAGGAGATACTTTGGATATGGTTTTGTTTTAGGTTGTTAGCTTGAGTTAGAAATAGAGACTTGGGATACCATCCCCAGATTTTTGTAAATTGTTTTCATAATTCCCACAGGGATGTTTTACCTTGTGGGAGGTCTTTAAATATTTGTCACTTTTTGTAATAAACCCATCATCATCATTGTTGGGGGAACCAGACTATGGATTTATGATACAGGCTGGGATGAAAGTTGATGTCTTGTAACAGCTTTCACTTTCAATATATCAAACTTTTGTTTCAAGTTTTATTCATATCAGTTTGCAATTAATTATAGACTACTTTAGCTATCGTAATTCTTTGCAGGTTGATGTGACTTGGTTTATGTGTTATCCATATCTTATCTCTCCTATTTTAAAAAATACAGCAATTACTCTATTTCAATTTAATGAATACATGTTTATCTTTTTCATTAATTGAATTGTTTCATACAAATTTTGCACAAGGATTTATCTAACTGCGATAATTTGTTAATTATAAGATTGTTGTAATTTTTTATGTCTTGTTTGTCCTGTCATTTATATTTGAAGAGAACAGCTACTTTCTGTTTACGAGAAGCTCGTGGAGAATCTGGTGTGGGTTTCCTCCCACTGAACAGCTAAATCGACTATTGGATACAGGACGAACCGGAAGTGTTACTTCAGGTCAGTTTGTTATTTTGTCATTTAATAGTTAGCTTATTAGTGTTATTTAAGTAGTTTAGATAAATATATTAGTTTAGATTCATAGTTAGAATTATTATTTAAATTTTTCAGCTTAGATAGTTTTTATTCTATTTCTTTTTCATAAAATTATAAAAATAAAAAAACAATAGTTTCGTTGTCTTAGGATAGATTACAAATGATTTTTGCAGGTTTTAATTTAAATTTGTAATTTGTAAATATTCTATATTTTTAATTGAAGTTGATTATGTTGATAATTAAACATTTACTTTTATAGAATTATAGTTGTATGATTTAGGTAATAGATTGTATATATGTAGTTTAGATTTGTTTATTAGTTTGTTTTAATTATTGTTTTTAGTTATATTAGTTTCTTAGTGTAGTTTTCATTTGTTTTTCTAGGACTTAGATCGACCAATGGAGCTGCTAAACCCATCAGGGTGGTTCATCCCAAATGGCTTGGGTTATTTAGACAACCCCGGACCGGATCCACTCTTCCAGTTGGCGAGCATTCATTTTCACCCATCAACAAATGGCGCTAGAAGGAGGGCCTGAAATTTATTAATGGCATGAGGTAGTCGTAAGACTCCTCCACCACCTAATCGCTCACCTATAGTGACAAGAAGTTATTCGAATGATAACATCCCCCCTCAAACAACAACCACATCAAACGACAATCCACGGATCACAGTTGAGCTAATAACCCCAAATCCTACAGGTGGTGGCATACAAGAGATTGTCTGCCAATCTCTTATAAGAAAACATAGTGCCTTAGTTCATTTGAGGCAAACAAATCAACCTTTGGACCAACCTTTAGATCTCTCTGATATCAGAGAACAACTCAGAGGCACTAACCTTATTGTGAACCCTACAGATCCAATCCTCACTTCTTCTTCAGGGGGATCTGGAATACCTCCCTCACCACCTCCATCATCTCCTTCTTCTTCGGAAGGAGACTCCTCTCATGAAGGCAGTTCCTCCTCTTAGCCTTCCACACCGCTTACACCAATGGGAAACCAGAACAATCCTTCTAGACCTTGGCTCGACCAGGATGTTGTAGCCATACCTGGAGATCAACATCCCTTACCCAAACATTCGAAAAAGTGGCTTCCCAAGTTTGACCTTGACTCTAAACAGATCGCTGAAGATCACATTAAAAAGTTTATGTTAGCCATTAGACTCCGTAATGTCAAGCACGAAGACGTAGTCTGTAGGTTGTTCCCCTACACTTTCGAGGGAAATTCATCTACATGGTACTTTGCCCAACAACCCCATACCATCGTGTCTTGGGAAAGGTTTGAATCTTACTTTTTGGAAAAGTTCAGAGATGGTAAGTCTCCGGAAGTCCTAGTCATGGAGCTTTCTAACTTAAAAATGAACCCGAAAGAGAAGATTAAAGACTTTAATCAAATATTCTTAACATTTAAGAACTGAATCCCTACGGATTCTATGCCTGCTGAGAATCTTATCATAGCATACTATACTAAAGCCTTGCATCAAAGTATATCCATTTGGGTTAAACGATCTAAGAAAGCCACGTTGTTAGAGGCCTTTGAAGAAGCCATCCAGATTGAAAAGGACATACTTAGTTTAAAAGACACTTCTAGCAACAAAACAAAAACTAGTTCTTGTTCCAAAAAGAAGATCGAAATCCTCCCTAGACTTGCTCAAAATAAAGCACAACCTGAAAGCTATGATTTATAAAACTTAACTAAAGTTGTTCAAAAACTGTCAAATCAAGTTATAGATTTGAAAAAGATGGCCGAAGAAGCTTCCTTGAACAAAGGGCCTTACAAACCCCCGTTCAGGAAACCTTTTCCCACCAACCGACCTAATCCGAATACTGAGGGCCTTAATCTAGAAAGTCTGCAATACGCCCTTCAAACAATTCTAGAAGCCCAAGATAACTTGATCCCTCTTGAGATTCCTAAGGTGGTTGTCGAACAAGAGATAGTTCAAGAAGAAGAGTCTTCTCCAAACATTTTCGGACACTTCTCATATAGTATCTTTCAAGCTAACTTCGAGATAGTACATCCCTACAATACTAGGAGTAAGACAACAAGCAAACCTTCTTCTGAAAACACTATGACTTTTCCCTCAAAGCAATCTAAACCAGATGAGACTAAACAGAGTCATGTGAACCCCAACTTAGATTATGATTTAGTTGAAGACCTCAAAAAGTTAAGGGCTAACATTTCTGTCTATGAGTTATTGAAATTCCCGTTTCTGCTACAAAAAATGTTACAGAATATCATAGAGAATGGAAAAAATGGTAATTCAAACAAGGTTGTTCAAAACAAAGTTTCTCAGAAGAATTCTACTAAAAATAATCCTAATATTCAAGATAAAGGAAGCCTTCTTGTAAATAATGTAAATAATGTAGATAAAGTATCTTTAGAAACTGCGAGTAAAAAAACGCAAGCTACCACCCTTAGCACTCGCTGAAATGTACCTCCATTTTTGTTAACTTTCGAAATCTTTAATAGAAACATGCACAATTGTATGGTAGACTCAGGAGCGTCATCCAATGTGATGCCATGGTCTGTATGTCAGAAGAATAATGCTGAGGTTGAACCATCCACTCTAAAAATCATACAACTTGATCGAACCAGTGTTAAAGTTGTAGGCGAATTAAGGAATGTGCTTATAAGATTATCGTCTAACCCCAAAGTTCATCAAGTCATTGATATTATTGTTGTGGATATTCCAGAAGTGTATGGTATTTTTTTAAGAAGGGACTGGTCGGAGCAGCGACACGACTATTTCGCAACAGATTGGTCTCACCTGTGGCTTCCAGAGAACGGAAATCCCAACAAAATCAAGGTAAATCGTGAACGCTACCTTAAGTTCGCGGTCACAGATTTGAATGATCCCAATGAACCATTTACACCTTCTGTGGATTCACCCGAAATACAAGGGATGGATACCTTTTTTGGAAATTTCATGGCCAAGGCTTCAGCTGTCACCAACCCAGAACAACAGTCCGAGATTGTAGCATATTTGCAGCCAACAACTTCTACACAACGGTCTCATACATCCGATAAAAATCAAATTTGGTCTCTTTATTTTGACGGGTCAAAGTCCAAAGAAGGAGCTGGTGCAGGTTGCATCATTATTGATCCCTCAGGTAACAAAACATTGATTGCATGTAGGTTAGAATTTGAATGTACTAATAACACAACAAAATATGAGGCTTTATTGCAAGGTCTCAGAAAAGCTTTAGATATGAACATTCAAAATTTGACTATCTTTGGTGATTCTGAAATTATAGTTAGGTAGGTAAGAGATTCTATCCACTGTCTATCTCCGCATCCTAAAATCTACCAATCCGAGGTATGGAATTTAATGAATAAGTTTTTTTCTTTCAATATAAATTCTATTCCTAGATTGAATAATTCTGAAGCTGATATATTAGCTAACGTAGCTTCTAAACACTTTCCTATAGAAGGCTTGTCCCCAGACGCATTCTCTGTCGAACTGTTGTTCAGACCATCCGTTCCCAAGAACATCACCAACTAGAGGGTCTTTGATGACGATCAGTAGATCATCAACTTCCTGCATATGGAATAAACTTTTCAAGGTACGGTAATCGACGAATGCACTCACGACGACAATTTGCGCGATTTCACGGTAATACCATATCCGAGAACTCCTGAATCTTCATCCGACATGGTAAATTCGATCCCTAAATCTGTAGTTAGATTAGAGAAGTTTTACGATCTTCAAGAAAAATTCAAAAATTCGATCAACTGTAAAACCAATAGTTCCTCTTTATCATATGAAAAAAGTGAACTTAGGAACTAATGACAATCTACAGTGCATTAATTTAGGGGTGGGGTGTTCTCAACAAGAAAAAGCTGCATTTATTAAATTGTTCAAAGAATTTAAAGATGTTTTTGCATGGACGTATGATGACCTCAAAACTTTCGACCCTAACATCATACAATATGTCATTCCTATGAAACCCCAAACCTTACTCTTTCAACAGAAATTAAGAAAAATGCACACTAAGCTTGAACTGACCGTCAAAAAAGAATTAAATAAGATCCTAAATGCTAAGATAATCTTCCCTATTAGGCACACTCAATGGGTTTCTAACCTTGTCCCTGTCCAGAAGAAAAGCCGAGAAATTTGACTTTGCGTCGATTTTCGAAACCTTAATAGAGTGTCTGATAAAGAAAACTATCATGTCCCATCCATGGAACAAATCCTTCAACATGTGTCTGGTTTTGAGAGGCTATCTTTATTGGATGGTTTCTCGGGGTATAACCAAGTCCTGATGTCTCCTCCAGACCAACTTAAAACTACCTTTCGCACTCCATGGGGCACCTTCGCTTATCGAAAAATGCCCTTTAGATTGATTAATGCCAGTGCCACTTTCCAAAGAGCAATGGACATTGCTTTCCGAGGCTTAATCAATCAGTCTGTCATAGTTTACTTAGATGACGTTACTGTATTCTGTAAGAACAAAATCGATCATATAGCTCATTTAAGAGTCGTTCTACAACGATGTCATAAATACAACATTTCCTTGAATCCTAAAAAATCCATCTTTGCAGTAGAATAGGGTAAACTCTTAGGATTTATTGTGTCAAGTAAAGGAATTATTATCGACCCCGAAAGGACTCAAGTCATCTCAAAACTACCCCCTCCTACTTCCAAAAAGTCCATGCAGTCTTTCTTAGGCCAGATAAACTTTGTTAGGAGATTCGTCCCCAGTTTCTCTAAAATGGTCAGACCTTTACAAAATTTAATTAATAAAGATGCACAATATCATTGGGGACCCGTAGAAAACCAAGATTTTAATGCAATAAAAAAGGCCATAATAGACGCTCCTTCTCTCATGAACCCCTAATTTTCCCAAGACTTCACGCTCTACACTTTTGCTTCTGACCATTCCTACGCCGCCGTCCTAACTCAAAAGAATGCCAAAAACAAGGAAGTACCCATTGCCTATATGAGATATGATTTTAAAGGCATAGAACTTAATTACCCAGTGGTAGATCAGCAAGCCTACATTGTTTTCAAAGAAGTCAAGCACTTCCGGTCTTATCTTTTGAAATCCGGGACAAAGATTATTGTCCCATACACAGCCGTCAGGAACCTGTTAGTGCAAAAAGAATTAGGAGAAAAGAGGGCTAACTGGGTTACTTATTTACAGGAGTACAACATAGAAATTACCCCATCTTTGATAGTGAGAGGCCAAGGGTTATGCAATTTAGTTGTTGATTCAGCAGTGGGACAACAAGAAGAAAATGATAGGTCAAACCTAGGGCAGCACGATCAAAATGTAATCTGTTGTGCACAAAACTCTGTCAGTCCCTAGTATGACAATATAAAATTCTGTCTTGAACATGGGTCAACCCCCCGTCACCTGGATCCCACTAAAAGAAGATCATTAAGATTAAAGTCTGCCTCCTTTCATTTTCTTAATGGTATTCTGTTTCGTCAAAATTTTGATGGCGTACTGATGCGTTGTCTTGAAAAAGACGAAGCAAAAAAAGTCTTACTAGAATTGCATGCAGGAGAAGCTAGTGGTCATTTTGGTGGTGACACCACTGCCCATAAAGTTTTGAGAGCCGGTTATTAATGGCCCATGCATTTTAGAGACACCCATGCCTTGTTTCATAAGTGTATTATTTGTCAAAAAGCATCAGGGCGGTTACAGAAACCAGCCTTTCCTTTGCAGCCCCTTTCTGTAGATGCTCCTTTTCAGTAGTGGGGACTTGATATCATAGGTCCAATCAATCCGCCATCCTCACAACAACATAAGTTTATCATAATAGCCACATATTATTTCACCAGGTGGTCTGAAGTTGCCGCATTAAGAACTATGAATACTAGTCAGGTAATTGCCTTTCTAATTTCGAATATTATCACTCGTTTTGGTATCCCTGATTGTTTAGTATTCGATAACGCTTCTTATTTTTCGTCTCTTGAGATGAGCGAGCTCTCTTTAGAAAAAGGAATTAAGTTGAAGTATTCTTCTAGCTATTACCCCCAGGGCAATGGATTGGCAGAATCAACAAATAAGAACTTGATTAAAATTATCAAGAGAATGGTATCTGAGAATCACAAAAACTGGCACAATGCACTATTAAACGCAATCTGGGTTGACAGGGTAACACCAAAAAATGTTGCAGGTAAATCCCCGTTCTTTCTCGTTTATGGCAGAGAAGCAATTCTACCCCCACACATTCATCTTCCCTCACTTCAACTATCACAGAAAATTCAAGAAGAAGACTGTCCCCCTTTGGAAAACCGGATTAACGCTTTAATGAAACTAGAAGAGGTGAGAGCTCAAGCTAAACGTAAGTTAGATCAACATCAACTAGTGGTCAAAAGCTGGTTCGATTCTAACTCTGCCTCTGATAGGAACTTCGAAGTAGGTGATCTTGTCTTGAAATGGGACAAACCACATGAGGTGAAGGGAGAGCACACAAAATTTTAGAACTTATGGCTTGGACCATTTTTAATTGCTGAGAAGTTGGGTCCCATCTCTTTCTGATTGCAGAATCTAGAGGGGCAGCCTGACACCAATCCGGTGAATGGCCAGGCTCTAAAAATATATTTCGCTTGATGACAACCCTTTGTATACTATGTACATACTTTTCTTTTGTTTGATTTTCCTTTTGCTGTTTTGGCTTTGATTTTCTTTTACACTTATCAGTTTTGTTTTGGAAATACACATACCTGTATGCTGAACTATTCAGACAAAGAAAACAGAAAATTATTTCACTGAAATGACTGTTGAAAAATTGTGTAAACATCAATTTTATACTTCTGAAATTTACATCTGTGTTGGCAAAGACTGTTGTTTGAAATAAGTTGACTGATTTCGATCTCTGATTAAATCTTGTCACGGTCATCTATTATCTTTTTACGTTGTCCCTATTCCTTAAGGGAATGACTCAGAAGATGTCTCCCTGCCTTAGAAAGTTGGTTCTGTAAATAAACCATCTTTGGATCTTAATGAAGGACATTTCTAAAAAATTCTGTTGAGCTCTGTAAAAAATATGCTAAAATATCATAATTTTCAGCGTCACCCCACTCGACTATATACCTTCAAAAAACAAAATAAATCATTAAAAAGAGATGTGGAAAGTGCTTGTAAACTCGCTGGGATGCTGAACAGGTCTGTTGGTAGCGAGTAAATTCATGCATGATGCCAAGACAACTTCGTCAAGGTACTGAACAGGCCTGCTGGCAACAAAGCAATGTTGGGTATATGAAAATTCGTAAATATGAAACCTTTGACCTTTAAAATGTCCTTTATTCTGATCTGGAACTACTTGGTAGGATACAGATATTAGAGTGGGTTAAATGGAAACCCTATCGAGGCTATGGATGCCTGCTGGAAACAGTGGCTCTATTAACAGTATTGGATATTTTATCTTTAATATCATGGCTCGCTTATCTTAGGACTGTTATTAGTTTTCATCCTTTAAACACTGCTGGAATATTTGATCATTGATGATGTTTAAACAATTTTCTGGTTATTTTTCTGTGGAATTATTCTTGTTATCCTAATCTGAATTTGTTCCTTTAGCAGAGATAACTGCTTCTACCAGTGCGTCACCATTGTTGGCAGCCAATTCGCATTTTTTTATACTATCCTTATAAGCTTCCTACACCAGTGTTTTGCAACCCTTGATTTTCGTCGCAATCTTTGAATAAAAACAACACTATTATTTCGTGCATTTGCACACTTACCTTTGTTCTCATTTTCACGATTGCAAGCATGAAAAATTTAATTTCGAAGTCACATTAAAATCGTCACTGGATTATTATGATCTCTCTTGTCTATGTGTTCATTGTGTTTCCAATTTAATTATAGTCGCACAGTTGGCAAGACTCCAAGATCTTTACTCATTTGGCGTTCTTTAATTGTTAATATGACTTCATTTTTATAAGACTGTGGTGATATTCTTATGATCAAGTTTTTGATGCATTGGTGGTTTGATGATCTATGTTCTTTTTCCTTGACACATTGTTTTCAGGAAAACACATTGACGTTGTGGTTATACCCTTGGTGTAATCATTTCATACAACACATATTTCATATGATCGAACCATTGGTGTTGATTTCAAATCATTATTTTGGTATTAAAACTATGCTAAACCTATTGGTCGCGCAAATGTTTGGTCGACTTACCATAGGTTTTATTAATTGTTTAATTGGCATAGTTTTTAACATATGCAATAGTGATTTGAATCGCTATATGCGTTGTTGGTTGTACTGTGGGAAATGACTATTTTGCATGGGCTGATCTAGCTCCACCACCTTCACACATTCGGTCATTAATGCCTTCCCCCTATCACAGGTTAACTCTGTTTGTTTTTGGGTAAGCCCGTGAGGTATTGACCCTGTGTATGCTCTATTCGAACCCTTTCCCATTCATCCAGCTCATCGTGTGCTCCTGTCTATGGCACCAGTGGTGCACATAGAGCCGAATGGTAGCCAAACTCTGTTGCTATTCGATAATGCCCATAAGGATTTAGAAAATGGTTGTTGGCTGGTGTTTATATAGAGGTTCAAGGGTTTCAACCTTTTGGTTTCCCGACAGTTCTCCCTCACCTTCGACGGGTGCAGGGATAAAGTCAGAGACATACAGCTCGAGCTCAATGAGGAATTCTTAATCTCGGCTACAGGACTGCCAACTACAGGTCAAAGATGGTTTAAAAATTCTAAAGTAGATGAGTTGTTGTGGCCATTACTATTCATATCAAGAAATATTATTTCATGTGATAAAGGTATGCCTATTTCTACCCTCAAACCCAGGTGGCATGATCTTTTGGTAATTTTCAAATAGTTTGTGACCTTTGAAGGTCGGTATGGCTTCGTATTTTTGTATCACCTTTGGCTGTTGATGAATTTAATAGGATATCCCTTAAATATGGAACATTATCCTTTGCGAAGTCTGTACAAGATGTCTAAGAGATTCAAGTGCGAGAAGGATAATAGCAGCCTTTTCCATCATGGCTTGATTAAACTCTTTATCGTCCACCATTTAAACCTTAGTGGCGATAATTGGCAAGCCTTCCTATCAAGGAATGGCTTTGCCAATACCGAGTCTGCTCAAATTGACAAGGTTGTGGTTACAAAAAATTTGGTTGGGCCAGTTGTGCCATTTCATATCCTTCTACCCCCCGTCAAACCCTCGGATTGCCCTGACATAGATCTACCTGATACTACTGTTGACCCAGGTGCTAAAGAAAAGACTGAGGCCATTAAAAATCCTTTGAGGAAGAAAGGTAAGAATGATACTACTTTCAATAGTAGAGGGAAGAAAAATGCCCGATTGATATCGACATATGCCAGGAACAAACCCAAGCTAAATGTTGATCAGAAGACAATAGTACTGAGCAAGGAATTAGACTCCAATATTGAGCATTTCTTATCTGAGGAGTAACCCTATTCTCATGGCCTATGCTCTACAAAACCCTATGACTATGTCTCTAACTTACCCCCGTGCCTCAAAAACAACCCTAACTACCTGCGAATCAAGTTGCATAATGAAACCCCTGGTGACTTAAACAAACCCTCGCCTATGATATCAAAGCCCGAGCAACCATCATGTGTTCAATGTAATGTTTGGCTAGAGAATTATTACACCGACGTTCCCCTGTTGCAATCAAAGATCAAATCGTTAGAGGAACGAGTGACAGTGCTGGCGAAGGAGAACGACAGGCTTCAAGACAACGAGAAAAAACAAAAAAACATCGGTTCAATTGTCTTCAGGAACGTCGAAGCATAAACGACCTTTGTCAATTCCAAGTTGTCATGATCAAAGCCTTTTCTTACTGCTCAAGTATGAATTTCAATATTAATTTCTCTTTGTGAGTTTGTTTCGATTAATATAACCGATTGGATTTGCTTTCTATAGCTCTATTCGTTTTGATTCAAAATGATTTTGTTTCTTTCATTTTACCAAATCAATTTCATTATGAATCATGAGTGGGAAATTTGTTTGCTAAACTCGGACACAGCTATGATTTAGTTAATGATATTTTATTATTCTCAGTTTAGTATAAATGATTGATTTGTTTTCTATTTTGTTTGAATTGCTTTTTGAAACAATTTTGTATGTATAGTCGATTGGGTTTGATTTTGATTAAGTTCTGTTTGGTTCAAAACAATCCTGTTGACTTCAATTTACCAGGAATGATTCTATTTTGTTTTGAATAAATAGTCTCATTTGGATTTCGATTACATTCGACCTGTGCAAAAGATCTATTCGCTAAAATCTTGTAGTTGTGTTGATTGATACGATTTTGCATAACGATTGTGTCGGTCCCAAACTGGTTCGATTCATTTCTTCTGTTTTGATTTTGAAACGATGTTGCATGCCATGATTAGCATGATCGTTTGTATATGTTTGATATAGTTCCATTAATTTGAAATACGATCCTGTTGATTCCATTTTGATCCGACAACGATTTTGTTAATGGCTGAGGCGACATAAACTATTGCATAAATGATTTGTTTAACCGGTTACAGTATGTGTCGATTGGAATTGGTTCAAGAGATGATTTCGTTGTTTCTCCAACAGTCAATCGATTCTGTATGTCCCAAATTGGTAATGAAATTTGTTTGACAAATCTCACATATCTTGGTACCATTTGACCGATTCAATTACGATTTCATGTGTTTCAATTTGCATACAAGTTTTGGTTTGGCATGAATGATTCGCTCTGTTTGGAATTAGTAATTAAAGATTTGGTTTGATAAGTCTGATATATTTCTATTATATTGATTATAAATGATTCTGTGCTCAAATTAGACCAGCTACAGAATCGCAAGATTCTGTAGCTAGTCTTAAGAATTAGATTTTTGTCAATTTTATCAATAAAATATCCTCTAAACTTGTCTATTTTTGTCTTCTTTCAGGTGCATACGAATTACAATGATCAATTGGGCATGTTGTGGCAGTTTAGGAGATACTTTGGATATGGTTTTGTTTTAGGTTGTTAGCTTGAGTCAGAAATAGAGACTTGGGATATTATCCCCAGATTTTTCTAAATTGTTTTGATAATTCCCACAGGGATGTTTTACCCTGTGGGAGGTCTTTAAATACTTGTCACTTTTTGTAATAAACCCATCATCATCACTGTTGGGGGAACTAGACTATGGATTTGTGATACAGACTAGGATGAAAGTTGATGTCTTGTAACATCTTTCGCTTTCAATATATCAAACTTTTGTTTCAAGTTTTATTCATATCAGTTTGTAATTAATTATAGAATACTTTAGCTATCATAATTCTTTGCAGGTTGATGTGACTTGGTTTATGTGTTATCCATATCTGATCTCTCCTATTTTAAAAAATACAGCGATTACTCTATTTCAATTTAATGAATACAGGTTTATCTTTTTCGTTAATTGAATTGTTTCATACAAATTTTGCACAAGCATTTATCTGACTGCGATATTTTGTTAATTATAAGATTGTTGTAATTTTTTATGTCTTGTTTGTCCTGTCATTTATATTTGAAGAACACAACTTCTTTTCATTTACGAGAAGCTCATGGAGAATCTAGTGTGGGTTTCCTCCCACCGAACAAGTAAATCGACTATTGGATACAGGACGAACCTGAAGCATTACTTCAGGCCAGTTTGCGATTTTGTCATTTAATTGTTAGCTTATTAGTGTTATTTAAGTAGTTTAGATAAATATATTAGTTTAGATTCATAGTTAGAATTATTATTTTAATTTTTCATCTTAGATAGTTTTTATTCTATTTCTTTTTCATAAAATTATAAAAATAAAAAAACAATAGTTTCGTTGTCTTAGGACAGATTACAAATGATTTTTGCAGGTTTTAATTTAAATCTTTAATTTGTAAATATAGTATATTTGTAATTGAAGCTGATTTTGTTGATAATTAAACATTTGCTTTTATAGAATTATAGTTGTATGATTTAGGTAATAGATTGTATATATGTAGTTTAGATTTGTTTATTAGTTTGTTTTAATTATTGTTTTTATTTAGATTAGTTTCTTAGTGTAGTTTTCATTTGTTTTTCTAGGACTTAGGTCGGCCAATGGAGCCGCTAAACCCATCAGGGTGGTTCATCCCAAACGGTTTGGGTTATTTAGACAACCCCGGACTGGATCCACTCTTCCAGTTGGCGAGCGTTCATTTTTGCCCGTCAAGACCTTATTTTTGACAAAAAGTATCGGTGCTCCCCAAGGTCAAACACTTGGATGTATGTAACCTTTCTTGAACAATTCCTCCAACTGCATTTTTAATTATTTTAAATCTAGTGTGCTAATTCTGTAAGGTGTTTTTGACATCGAGGCAGCTCCTGGCACTAAATAAATTAGGAAATTTATCATTATTCTTGGTGGAAACCTTGGTATATCTTGGAATACATCTTCAAATTCTTGTAGTACCGAGAAATGTTCAATTCTTAGCCCCTCAGTATTTTTTGGATCTTCCACATGAGCTGCATACAATTGACATGCTTTCCTAAAACATCTCTTCAGTTGTAAGGCTGGAATCTCCCTTATAGAGATGGGTCCTGGAACTCCTTTCACAGTGCTCTATTTTCCATCTCCATCAAGACATGTAAATGTCTTGATATGAAAATCTAGGACAACATGATGCTTGTCCAACCAATCCATTCCAATTAGAATATCATAAGACCCCAATGATATGATATTTAGATCAACATTTGTATTCACACCATTAAGACTTATGGAACAACTTCTGACCATATCATGCACTCTCCATTTGGTTCCAGTGGCTAGCTGAACCAAACTTGATTTTCCAAGCTTACTTTTCTCCAAATGTAATATATTCACTATTTTAGGATCAATGTAACAATGATTTTTTCCTGAATCAATTAAAATAGCAAAATGATGATTTATGATCTTACCTTCCACCTCGATTATATTGGACTAGTACTCTTCTTATCAATCTTATAAATATGCATAGATTCTTCCCATATATTCTACTGTTGTAGTCTCTTGGACGTTGTGCACATTCTTCACTCTATCCTTTCTATGGGAGAAATCCTTGTACAGGTGATCTTCTTTGCATCCCCAACATTGGATAGGTGGTCTTCCCCTTTTTTCCAAGAAGTCTTCTTTCTTGTATTCACCCTTAGCATACTGATCTTTATGATTTCTATTAGGCTCATTCCTAATGAAGGTAGGTTTGAATCCTTTCCTCCTCTGATCGAACTTCTCCTTCCTCTTATCCTTCCAAGATTCCTGTGGGGATTCTCTT
Source organism: Picea engelmannii (assembly GCA_009831015.1). Lineage (NCBI taxonomy): Eukaryota > Viridiplantae > Streptophyta > Pinopsida > Pinales > Pinaceae > Picea > Picea engelmannii. Next base: position 1,963,478 of record ML776890.1, on the reverse strand, counting down.
CCATGTCCTTTCTCATACAGGTATTTATCCTTCCTGATGGCCTCAATCAAGTTCTTGGGCTCATCATACCTAATATTTTCTTTATAAAAGGCTGGCAGTCCACTCAAAAACCTCTGTATCTTTACCTTTTCATATTTTATAAACTTGACATATTTTAACAATCCTAAGAATTTCTTCTCATATTCTGCCATAGTAATGTTTCCCATCCTGAGTTCAAAGAACTCATGCATTTTCTTTTCATAGAAATGCTCTGAGAGGTAATCCTTATGGAAATACTTCTTGAACTACTTCCAAGTGATCCTACTCTCATTAATATGTTCAACTTGCTTTAGTTGATCCTGCCACATTGCAACTTTCCCATGTAAATGGTAGGCGACAATCTCGACTTCCAAGTTGGATAAATAGTTATGAAAATGAAAATATCTCTTGAGTCCAAGAAACCCTACTTTGACATCATCTTCCATTTCTTTTTCACCATCAAAGGAGGGTGGCTTAAACTTCCTCAACTCTCCTTGCAAACTGTCCACTCGCTGCCTCCTTCTCTGGTGCCTAACAGGAGACACCTCTGGACTGCTATGGGATCTTTTGATGCATAAAAATTTCACTCTGATTAAGGAGGTGAGTGGTGTCTATGATTATTATTGGCACTTCTCAAATGACCATCTCTTCAATGATCCTCTCTTCTTTCATGAAACTTGCCTTCTTCCTCTTGTTTTGAGTTTGATCCCTTCATCGTTTTCCTCTGCAATGGATTTAAGCTCTGCAACACTTGATCATTTATCTGACTTTTCTCTCTCATCAGTCTCTCATTTTCTTCTTTGTATCTCTGCACTTCTATTTTTAGGCTTCTTACCATTTCTATTAATGTTTCTCGCTCTCCTCTTCCCTTGCATCCATTGGACTCTGTCTTTGCATTACCGACTTTGGTATTCTAGCCTTCATCCTCCTTATCATGGAAGGAGGATCCCTTTCCTTCTTCCATTTATTCAATACGCATTTTGAGGTGATGTGTTTAAACCCCTTAATTCTGCAAAATGTACAAGCGACCATTTTGTTAGAATTGTGCATATGATTAACAAAAAATTTCCAAACCATGCTATAGTTCCTTTTTATTCTCAATTAATGAAGAACATATATGTATCAATATACACTGTATAACACTTCCATGTTATCCCTTAGTCGATACAAAATTTAATTTTGCAAAGGCACTCCCTTCAAACTACTTCCCCAGGTGACCATGGCTTGAAACTGCAGCCAAATCCTTCATGGTGCTTCACAACTACGAAAACTTCAATGAGGACCCAATCAATGGTCCTAGTCATCTTTCACGATCAATGATCAAGATACACTTTGGAAATCTAGCCTTCGGAAGTCTCAACTTTCCCCACTTGCTTCCTCCCAGAATGCTTTTACCGGGAGTTCATGATCTGTCGACGCATGTCCTCCCATAGTTCGACGACCATGAATCTCTTTGGTTCTCTGGTATTCAAGAGTTTTAAGCTCTCTGCCTTCACTTTCTCCCGGAGTGCTTTCACCTGAAGTCAGCGATCCGTCGATGGATGTCTCTCATAGATCAACGATTGTGAATCACTTAATCTCTTTGGGCCTTGGGAGTTTCAAACTCTCCACCTTCACTTTGTCTGGAAGTTATTTCACCCAAATTCGATGATACGTCGACGTGTGTCTCTCACAGATCAATGACTGTGAATCTCTTTGGCTCTTCGGGATTTCTTGACCCAACACCAACTGTCACATATTTTTCCTATGTATTTCCTAGTCTCCAAACTGCACAATATGTTGCCACGTGGTGAAATAATAGAAGTGAAAACGTGGCCCAATCAGGCCAGTGACACATGTCATGTTCTGACTGACATTTCAATCCTCCATATCCTCAAAACCTACTAACATGTGGCACACATCCCATGTGTTCATGTCATCTTAGGTGATGTCTGCAACCCATGTCACTTCAAAATTTTGGTGTCCACATCACCTCTAGGTGACGCCATCGTGCCCCACCACTTCTTCTCTTTGTGATTCGAGACTTTAGGCTTCAACAGTTTCCATACTAGCACATTTCCAATTCTCCCAAAATCTCAATTCTCGAATTGGCCAATCTGTCAGCATGTGTCTCCCTTATCGGACAATCTATATTAACCCTGGACTTCATAAATTCAGGAGATATTGCTGCAAATATAAACAGTTCTTATTGATTTGAGATCAACGGTCCTCAATTACATCAGGACTTCAGGTAATTCTTTTCCTAGTGCTTCACTTTGCAAAACCATCTAGAGTACTAAGTCTCTGAAGTAAGATATCTAGCGTTGCATGTCCTTTTTGATGGATGGTCTATATGAACTACGGGCTTTGGGCCTTTGGGAGTTCTGACGTTTTGCATCCATCTTTCCCTTGAAGTGGTTATCCACTAGAGTGCACTATATTATGTTGCATGTCCACTTTGATCAATGATATGGATCTACTTCAACCCTTCAAAGTTTCTATGTTCAACCACTAACATGTCACATAAATTAATTCCTTTCAATTTGTGGGGGAACGCATCGATGGTTTGGAGTAACTCTCCTTTCGCCCCACAATTCGTCTGATGCTGACACATAACCCCTCAGTAAAACCATGGTTTCGATTTTGGGACTGCCTTGGGGAATTAACTCCCATTCAACTTGGTTCCCCATAATTCCTCCTAGCCGTTGATCTCTCTTCAATGAGATCTGACAGTTGTGACTTAACCTTTTCTTTGCTTTCATCGGATGACCCTTGTTCACCTGCCCTCTCAGCCAATGATCTTGGATCTCTCTTGATCACACAATGGTGATCGCTCCCAAATTTGAAGGGGACAATCACGATCCTTTGAACCCTTACAAAGGATATCTCACATTCTAACTCCTGCATAGATTCTGCAATGCCAATCCTCCTGAGTTTTTCAACTTCACGGTCAGAATTTGATCTCAACCATGAGACTCTGACCAACAGACCCGAACCATATCGGCCCAGTGTTTCAACCTTGCTCTGATACCAATATGTAACACACCTCGACCACCCATAGGTTGGGGTACGCCACCTTCAAGCCCACCCTTGGACTTATTTCTCTTACAAATACCTTTTAAAATAATAAGGACGCATAAAAGAAAAGTTTTAACGACATGCATAGAAATAACCATCAAGCATGCATACTCTAAAGATTCAATCATATGATAAATAAATACACAACGATATACATTCATATACAAATAATTAATACCATAACATAGAGCACTTATCTTTATAAAAGATGACACCAATTGGCTGCAAACCAAGGATGTTCCACCCAACCCTAGACACTAGTGATGCAAATATCAACAAGAGTGTCACCCTCGAGCCAGGGCTATGAATCCACAAGGACGGTTCCAGTGTGTTACTTGGCTTCACAAAACATTCAACACTCAAGCTCTAACAGGATTTTCTAGCACTCACAACAATCCAAGTACCCAACTCTCTTCTAACCAACTTGCACCACACAAGAGAATGGACCTCCACCCTTCTCTACCACGCAGTCCCTCAGGTAGTCCTTCTCCTTATTTTGGGATCCAACGCAACTGGTCCAGAATCTTAATGTCGGAACCCTTAGGACTCACAGTTGTGAGCACTGTTGGACATAGGTCAACACATCTCAGACATGTTGGCCTCAATTCATGGCTGGATTACACCAACAACCACTACAACCAACAAAATCATGGCTAATATTTGACAGTTCATTTCCCTTTCCCAAGCCAAGACACAAATGAGGATGGGTCAATGAGTGATAGGTAAGAACGGAATGAATGAACGAGTGAGCAAGTGAATGAACGCATAAACAGATGAAGGAGTGAACGAGCTATCAGCCAACCCCCCAACAGTCTAAGGGAGGTTTAAATATTTCGTGGGTAATCAAGAACCTCCTGGTCTCCCACAAGAAGCTTACATAACTAATCCCCTCCCTTAGACAAAAGGGTAAATAGAATAGGAAATAACATTTATCCCCTCAATCCCCATCTCTTATGAAATCATAGCCCCCTATAACTCTAGTCCTTGTCTGTTTAGCATCCAACGATGTGTTTATTATTAATACTGATCAAAGAATTACATTTCTTGGGCACACTAGCCTTTTATTAATTGTTTGGGCACTCTAGCCTCTCAGTATTGAAAAAATACATTATTTAAAATGGGGGTTCAGAACCCGGGGTGTTACAGGCAGGAAGCCACAATGATTAATGAGGAACTAAAATTGGATCAAAGGAAGTGTTTCTACATCCTAAATGACATCAAGAGAAATAGGGATGACGAGATAAGGATGGAAGATTAGATGGAATAAATAAGAGATAAATATCAAAAGGTCAATGATGACTTTGATATAATTGTAGATTGGAAAGATGTATAAAGTAATGCACCAAATACTCTACCACTCTACACAACCAGACATAGAATAAATGATCATGTCTTATTTGACACATGGAAGATTAAGAAAGCATAAATTTGAAGTATTTAGAAAATGGTGACAAATGCATATAAGAGGTTGTGAAATGCCTCCAAATATATTTTGGAAGAATTCAGAATGAATATCATGCCTGACATTAAGGAGGCACTCCCTATTGAATTGAGAATAGTTGAAGTAGAGGAAAGAAGGGAAACCAATCATAAGGATATTGAACAACTCACAGAATATAATAGAGCTTGGTCTTGGATCAAAACCTATTGAAACCAAAGAATCTAATCACACTACCCAATAGATTCATAAAGAATGTAAAGCAAGAATTAAAATTAAAAGTCACCACCAAAATTTGTGATGGAGAACTAGACTTGGAGAAGATGCAGTTGAGTAAACTATAGAATATCATGGAAGACTATGCACTATGGAAGGAATATAGAGACCAAATGTAATAAAAAAGGGTATCATGTTTGACTTGTAAGTGGTCTTTTTATTTTTTTTCCATTCTCACTTGTTGAAATGAAAATATGGAATATGAAGAGACAAGATTGAATTGTCCTCTTACAACATAGAACTTCATATTGTAGGAAGTCCCTCTTTTTTTATAAAAGAGGAGACTAATAGCGAGAAAAGGATTTTTATCTATAATGTATGAAAATACTATTATTATTGTGTGATTAATTGAGCAAGTGACAACATTGGAAATTTATGAATCAGATATGTGCGTATGAGACTTTTCTTTGTGTATATGTCTATTGTATGGATTTTATGGAGCATGTATATATGGACTTCTTCCTTACTACATTCAGTATATTTATACTTTCTGAATTTCCTTATCATTACAATGATGATGTGACAAGTAGGTCAAGCAGTTAATTGTTATTCTACTTATTTCATTATTTCATTAATATATTATTTGCATACAAGAACTAATTCTATTGTAGATAGTGACATTTTTTTATATACTTCATTTTTAGTGGATTTCTCTTGATCGAGATAGGCTAAAATAATATAGAGTTTCATTAAGAATATTTTTAGGTACTATTAAATGGGTTAAATTTCATATTTTAATTCATATGAGAAATTTTTTTCTCACATTCATATTAGATATTTTTTTAATAAAGTGGAAACCATGCCAACATACTGGTCAAAAATAATATTCCAAAAGAGAGTGGGTTTAATTGGGACATATCATTGAATGTTATCCCTTACTTGCTTGACATGCCATCTGGACCGTCAAGAAATGGGTCCATTTAAAATGGTTATATGATTCCAATAATAGTTTGTTTATTATGACATGCAATCAATAGATGTATATTCACATGGAATTGCATCAACATTGTATTGGACGTTGGATCAAGTTATGGTATCATAGTATGCCATGTGGCTAATGCTTTACTTTAATGTTAATTATGAAACAATTTAATATATTGATTGTAGTGTACACAGACACATGATACATGATCATCAATTATTCCACATGTTAGTAGTGGGGTTGTACAAAAGTGTAAGGATACCATTGCGAGAGGAGAAATAACATTCATGTTTCCACCTACTAGCACTCATTTTCTATGACTTGGGTTGAAAATCTAGTGATGTTTTTTCTTGGAGATTGCACATTGTTGTGAGGGTAGGCCACATATTCAATCACTCACGAGGTTTAGCTAAGAGGCACACAATAAGGTAATAACCTTATTCATAGTGACCATCAGTCTCACAACAAGAGTGTTAAAAAATTGAATCAACAGGTTCTCAACAACTGCATTGTTTCACCCACCAAGAAAGTTAGATGCTTGAAGGGCATGTATCAACATGGAACATTTGGTACTAATTGAAAGGTAACTTTTGAAGGTAACGGAGAATCATGTCACCTTGGTATCAATTATAAATTATCATGTATATATTGAAATAACATTGATTAAAGAATATAAAAGATGATTTCCTTAGAATCCATACTTTATTTATATGTGAAAATGATCATATAGTATAGGCATTTTAACATAAAAGGGAAAGGCTAAATAAATGGATAGTAGTATGATATATATATTATTTAGTATCTCAATATCAAAATGAACTCTGGGTATGGGACAAATACAAAAGGAGAACTGTTAGCTTTACGGTGCATCTTGTAGTTTGCAAATGTATTTAAGGTTACAATATTAATGTTGGCAGGTGATTCAAAGATCATTATTGACTAGTTCAATAATGATAATACTCACTTTGTAGCCATGGATGGAAAAAATCAAAAGACTGTGTGGAAGTTTTATTCAACTCAAAGCACATCACATTTATAGAACATATAACAAGGTTGTAGATTAGATGTCCAAGGTAGCACTACAACTGGATGAGGAAGGTGTTTTTTTTACAAAAATCATAGATGGTCTTCCAGGGAACTATGAAAAAATGTCTACAAGATAAAGAATACCGGTACAAAGGAAAACGACAGGCTGGATATTCACTGTAAAAGACTAGTTAATGTTTCTTTTGTGTTTTGATAATTTTGTAAACAAGGTATTAACATTAAGGTAATTGTTGTTGTATTTGGTTTCATAAATTTTTTGCTGAAGGTTAAATGATGGGAACAATCATGAACTGAAGACAAGCCAATTTAAATTGTAATGTAATGTCCTCTTGAGAACAGATTTATTATATTAACTAATATAAGATATTTTTTTTTTCTGAAAAAAAAAAATTTTTTTATTTAGTATCTCATAATAAAAGAAATAATATATTCAATTAGAAGTTATCAAGAAACAATTTAGTCAAATAGAAGTTATTAAGAAAAATAAATATATTCTAAGAATTTCATTGTGAAAGAGACTGGCATCATTGTGTATGGTCACAATATTTTCTTGTTATGTGATAGAACCGACAATCATTTTCAATGTAACTGGTGGTTGTAGTTGTGTTTTAGGGGAGCTTGCAATTTAATATCACTAATCATTTCCTGGATATTTAGGGGAGAAATTGCTAAATTGCTAAAAATCACTTACCATTAATTATAATCATCTGAAATTATGAATTTCCTTCTCTATTTATTATTTATTTAATAAACAACTAATACATTCATATATATCCTTCAAATTTAAACAAGTCAATAAATTGCTAAATTACTAAAAATCATGTGAAATTAATTATAATCATCTGAAATTTTGAATAACCTAAGAACACTAACTAACCCTAATTTATGATGCAAACAATCTAATGAAAATTTGGTAACAGTGTTACAACAGTTACAATAATATAAATTAATCATTATCTTCAACAATATATTTTTTCATGTTACAACTATTTTTATATGGTATACCTTAAAACGAATTACTAATTGATTCCATTTTTTTATATGGTATACCTTAAAATGAATTACTAATTGATTCCATGCGAACATATTCATGACGACAAGGATTTAGTAAGATGAAATGACAACCCTGGATCTTCTGCTTACTGTGCCTCACAAATGACATAAAATGTTCAAGCAACTCATAGCCAACGCTTCTATCCTTATATGGTCTGGCTCAGTGTTGGCCCACCCTTAACAATAGTAGTTGCCAATGCCCAAATACCACCTGAAAATTATTACAATAATAGAAAATCTCAATATAATGACATTGGGTTTAATCCCTTCCAACGCCTTTCAAATCATTCAAGCAATCGTCAACTTTAAAAATTAAAGTCAGACTTACTTTTTAAATTTTTCTAATGATTTTAGATTATTCTTTTGCATTCCAAAAATTTTCCAAGAACATTTTCTTTTATTAATGTTTAATAAAATAAAATCCAATTACCACTAAGTAATACTAAAATTGTAGTTTGAAAGTAACAAATGTTTTGGATTACAAGATAATTTCTGAGTATTTTTGAAAACATGACATCTGAACCATTGATCAAAATACAATGTATGATTTAACACCATAATGTGTTTGTCATCCTTGTGTAGGGGCCATGCTAATCTTCTCTGTATCGTTCCGATCCAATTTTATCAGATGTTTAGAGAGGAAGATATGCTTTTTTAATATACTATCTTTTAATATAATTGAATTTTTTTATTTGTTCATTATTATTTATTAAATCTTAACATTTTGGTTTTCATTTTTTTATTACTGAATTTTATATCAATTTATAAAATATGTATGTACACAATGTTATTGGTATGTATTTTTTTTAAGACTTTATCAAAATGGAGATTGAAAATAATAGCAATTCATAAAATTGGCATGAACAAAATGCTATTACTTTTTACCAACATTATGTGAAATGGAGAATGAGAATAATCACAGTGATTGCAAAACAGTCGTGAAAAAAAATTGTCGTTATTAACAATGGAAGGTACCAATTTTATAGTGTACTCGGATCAAAATATTTAATTATTAGTTTGTTAGGGTGTGATCCTACCAAATTTATAGCGTATGCTCTTGTCATTTATAACAAGGTATAATCTTCACTTAATCAATTTTATGTTTTGAATTGTTTTCAAACAATGTACTTTCCTCACTCTTTGGGCAAGACCTATTGCATAATTTTGCATATGTATACTATATGAGGTCTCTTAGCATTTATCTATCTCTAATGGAAAAAACTAATGTGGAAATGATTCTGAATTGTTTCAGTTGTTCCTCAACAATGGTTTATTTATGCTTCTTTTTAAAGAAAAATAAGGATTTAAGTGGTCCATGCTGTAAATAGATCTTATCGAATTTAGGTAGAAGAGTGAATCACATGATGATCCAACAAACTGAGGTTTTTTTTTATTGTTTTTCTGGGTCATAGGAAGTTGAAATTATCACCCAACCAAAAGTTGTTACACTAACTATTTTAGTAATTATATGCATTATTATAATATTATAATTATTGGTCAAATATAATATAGAATAGTCCTTTCACTTTATATTCTATGATATTATGAAATTGTTTATACAAATATGTACATTCCATATTATAAAATGTTGAAAATATATACTTCTAGTGAAACAAATCCAAGTGACAACTTGTTTATTTTCAACTACCAACAAGAATTGGATATTAGGAATTAATCAATCATCAAATCATCACAACAAAATAAAAATTGGAGGGGGAGAGAGAGTGAGTGAGAAACTGAAAGTGAGAGAGAGAGGTTAGAGGGAGAGGGGAAGATTGAGGGAGGGAGGAAGGA
>ML776890.1:1896358-1953697 GCA_009831015.1 Picea engelmannii | reverse complement strand
TGTGTTAACAGGAATGCATACACATTATTGTTAACAATAATGCACACACACTTTATGAAAGCATCTATGTTCCTAAAGCACACATGTTATTTTAATTTCTATTTTTTTGAGAAACACATGCATGTTCATGAGGACTTGTTTCTGGGAACATGTGCACATTCCTAAATAATATGATTTATCAAGTCTTTGTGGTTGTTCGGTGAATATCGAGGTGATGTGATTAAGAATGCGTGTGCATTGCTAGAAACATGCATACATTCCCATGGGTTCTTGTTCCTACTCACCCCATTGCTACTTTAACGCCCACCAACTTCCTGCACTTACCCTCTCCTCTTTTCAAATTCCTGGTCTTTCCTAGGCACTACCATGAGGGAGTCACGCCTAATCCCTTTCTGATACAAAAATAAAATATGAGAACGTAGACATTGTTACATACATAACAATAATCTATTATTAAAAAATGAATACAAATACAATAGTGACTCTATTATATAGATTTCACAAGTTCTTATTATATCTAACTTATTCAAAAAAAATGAAGGAAAGGTTGAGAGAATATCTCAACCATACACCAAAATAGGAGAAAATCTAGCTAACTAACTGGAAATTCATCTTACAATTTCCTAATGAATAGGATTTAAGATAAACTCTAAAGAGGTGGTAGCTCTAGAAACATGGAAGGAAAGGATCTTAGAAACTCTTCCTCTTTTCAATAATATCACATATGCTCATATTTATCGTGAAGAGAACAAAGAGGTAGACAAATTATCAAATTTGGCCATTGAAAAACTGTCGGGAAGCATTGCCTTTACTCAATAGGAGGCTGATAATGAGGGTCCTACTCATTACTTAAAGTTATTCTAAATTTGTATCAGAGATCATTTTTTGTCTCTCTGTCTACTTCATCTACCATATCTATTAGTCGTAGAGCTGATGCTAAGTCCTCACCTATGCTTTTGTGTAATTGTATGTTGTGTACTAGAAGCTTCATTAGAGTATTCTTGATTTTGAGAGTAAAGAATAGCTTTGTTTGGTGCTACCTTAAGGGTCAATTTTATAGGTCCTATGTAGAAAGAACAGATGTATGAAAACTACTTATATTTTTATGAATATAAAAGAGGAATTTTTTGTGGAAAAAAAAGGATTTAAGATAAACACTAATTCTAATACTGCCCCTTAATGTTTATCTCCAATATTCTTGAGATGGTTTTGATGTTTTGGTCTTTGTTTGGATTATGTCTTCATCTTTTCTTGTCTTCATCCTTTGTCTTGTGTTCTCATATTTTGTCATCTTCATCCTTTGGATTGCATCATCTTCACCTTTTTCCTTTTATATGGTTGGTGTTTAGTGCGTTGCTTCATTTTATTGGCTTCCTCTAATCATAAATAACCTAGGATTTTACGGCTTAACCCTAACCATCACACCAAGTTATTTTGGATGACGATAAGCCATCACATGAAGCGGTATTTAGCTGATCACAAACCTCACCCAAAAATGGTCTTGGATGACCATGAACCTCACACACAAATGATTTAAGCTAACCATGAACCTCACACACAAATGGTTTCTACTAACCACAAACCATCATGATGGGAAAACTAATTTACATTGCACACACTCACATTTCCCCTTAATCGAGCATTCAAATTTTTCAATTCAATAAGTACACCTGCCACCCTTGTGATTTATTCCAAAAATTGGTGCCATATCCTCTCTTTTTCATAAGATGGATATAAACAAAATTATTACTTGTTCTACCACACTAATCCATGTAATCCTCACTCAACGGGGCTTACAAAACACCATGCTCTACAACTCTACCTGTATACCTCAATAACAAGGATTACAACAAACTTGGGGAAATCAACCTGCCTATAGAAAATATTTACAACTAAGACCAAAAATTTTGGGTACCGACCATGTACCCTCTTGCAACACATATACTCAAGTAGAACATTTCAACCTAGGTACAAAAATTATCCAAAATTCCTCACATCAATCACTTCTTTGTAGAAATCATAAGCCCATTACAAATACCAGAAATATAAACACATTTACATCTTGTCACCATATATATCTTCTGTCTTAAGTCCGATTCAACTTTAGTATCACATCTATCCTGAAGCGACTTTGGTATTATTTCCTCTTCTGGAGTTATTCACATACTATGCATATCTGTGTGCATCTTCAACTTTTGGATCTTCAATACCATTTTTAAATCATCCTCTTGAATTTTTTATATTTAACTCACCTATGATTTGTTAGAGTAACGAATTCTAAAAAAAACTATAATAAAGATCCACAAATTTCAACGTAAAAACAATATAATATTTAGATGCTCTCATTAAACATACACCATGCAAGTTATCCTTCAAGATGCACAAATAAATAATGAATGTTTCTTTGACCATAAGTAGTTGTTCTCCAGTTCTCTAGGGACTCCAGGCTCCTGCTTCAAATCTTGCAAGAAACTACATGTTGGGATATAATGACCTTAATGTCATTGGTATTCAGACTATATTATGGGACAATGATTTGTAAGTTTTTTACTTCAACATGATTGGATAATAATTTAATGTTCTCCCTTGAACTGTTCTGGAATTTAATGTGCTCCCCTGGATTGTTCCGGAATGTCAAATCCCTTAAAAATACATTTTTGCAAAATATAGGGGGTCATTTCCATTGGGGCTTTGATCACCCAACATGGTTGGGGGTTATGGATATGCCCAAAATATTAGTAATTCAAAATTTGAAAATTGGAACAGGAGACAATTATGTTTCTATACTCAGGTTGTTGGGATTTGGTGACAATGAACTCCTTCAAGGATGGATCTGGATCCTATTATTCTACATTGGTTACAACTGAATAGACCAAGTTAGAATATGGATAGGGATTGCATTTAATATTCAGTTTCATGTGTGAATGTATAAATACATGTAAGTCCATAGAGGCAAAGACGACTGTGAGAGACTGAGTGTATGCGAGACTTGCAAATCTAAAGTAATCTCCATAATATGAATAATAAGAGAACCAATGCCTATTCTTGGTGGATGTAGCCCAACGTTTGGGTGAACCACATGAAATCCCTGCGTCTATTTCTTATGTGTGTGATTGTTATTTATCATTGAGAATTGTGTTTTTTGCATTGACAATTCTAACAAGTGGTATCAGAGCTGGTTAGGGCTGGTTGAAGGAGTGTCAACTTCTCAGAGGAGACATTAGTGAAATATGTGGGAGGGTGCATAGATTTATATAGCCCCATAGGTCCCTCCTCTCAAAGGGTGTGGAGACTTATTATGGTTCCTTACGCTCGTGAAAAATTGCAGAAATTTACGCGATTGAAGAAAAGGAACAATGCGTAAATGTTTTGAGATTTCCACACTCAAGGTATATCGGGAGGTGAGGACTCCCCACACTCTAGTGTTGTGTGAGGTGTGACGGCTCCCTTAAATCCAATATTCACTATACAAGAATTAAATTCGCATGTTTTTCATGAATTTAAGGTATGGAGGTTTATTTTTATATATTTTATTGGATGCATAAAAGGTGGAGTTAAAGTGTCAAGTCAAGTGAGTGAAAGTAAAAAGTTTTTTATGGAGAAAAGGATCAAGTAAAGGTTTTTATTTTAGATAGAAGGAGAGGTTGATAAAAGGATTTTTTATTAAACCTTGTGGTGTCTATACCATTTTTTCTTCCACATTATCTTTTTAAAAGACCTTGGTTATTATAAGCAGTGATTTGGACATTAGGAGATTTTTTGTGCTAATGGCTTAGATGCAGAGTTTGAAGTTTGAAGTTGCAAAGTTTAGCGGTAAAAACAAATTTGAGCTCTGGAAGCTTAAGATGCGGGATTTAGTGGTGCAACAAGGACTGAAAAAAGCATTGGCAGGCAAGGCAAAGAAACCAACAGCCATGATGGAACAAGAATGGGAAGATCTGGATGTGAAACCTCTTAGCACCATTCATTTATGTCTTGTGGATGAGATTTTGTTTAACATCGTAGAAGAGGATACAACATCAAGCTTCTAGAGCCGACTGGAAAGTCTATATATGACGAAGTCCTTGATGAGTAGAATCTACTTGAAGAGATAGTTGTACAGTTTGCGGATGAAAGGTGGTACAAAAGTCATTGACCATTTAAATACCTTTAATACCCTTATAGTTCAATTGACTAGTATGGAAGTTAAATTCGAAGATGAGGATAAGGCTATTGCACTATTGAGTTAGTTGCCCGAGTCTTGGGATAATCTAGTCACCTCTATTAGCTTTAGCTCAACAGACGTTTTAGATTATGACACTGTTGTGGTAGATTTGTTGGTTGAGGAGATGCGGAGAAAATATAGTAAACAAACCTCAACTTTATTTGCAATGTTGATCAGAGGTCAAACCGCAAAAAAGAATGAGAGAAATTTTTTCTGATCTAAGTCAAGACACAGAAAGGATAAACCAAAATGTTGGCACTGTGGCAAAGTAGGACATCTCAAGAAAGATTGTTGGAAGAGAAAGGAATTTGAGGAAAACTCTACGAAGGAATCAAATTTGACTGTAACAAATTCAGGTATAATTGATCACGTTTTATCCATTTCTAGTAATTTACAATATCAAGAAGAATGGAAGTTAGATTCAGGTGTCTCCCACCACATGTGCTCACATAGAAATTGGTTCTTTTCTCACCAATTTGTTGATGAGGGTGTAGTGTTTATGGGAAATGGTATTCCATGTCAAACTATTGGGGTTGGCAGTATTAGAATCAGGATGTTCGATGGTATTGTTAGGGAATTACCAGATGTTATATATGTACTTGAGCTTAAATCAAATTTGATTTCATTAGGATTGTTGGATTCTTATGGATATAAGTATACAGGTCAAGTTGGAGCTCTCACAGTGTCTAAATGGAATTTAGTAGTGATGAAGGAAACAAAGGTTGATAACCTTTATAAGCTGGAAGGCAGTACTAAAGTGGCATCTGAAGTGACAGATGCATCTTCTTGTTTATGGCATAAGCATGAAGTTCATAAGAGAAAGAAAGAATTGGAAGTACTGGTAAGAGGTAAATCAATTCCAGACTTAAAATATTTGTTTCTAAATTCTTGCTTGTTTTATATCTCTGCAAGTTGTGATGATAGTATAAAGGGATGTTGTGTGTGGGATCCTACTTCTCACAAGGTCATCACTGACAGAGATATAGTATGTATGGAACAACCAAAAGGGTTGATTCAAGATCGCAACGGTAAATTTGTTTGCATGATAGGTAATTCATTGTATGGCCTATTGGTACCCACAAAAATGTACAAGATGTTTGAATCCTTCATAGTGAGTTAGAATTTTTCAAAGGGTAGGAATGACTATACAATTTATAGTACATTCACAATCTTGATGTTCTTTGCTGATGATATGCTCGATGCAAGTCAAAGCATGGATAAAATCAGTAAGAAAGTGACTCACATGGACATGACAATTCAGATGAGGGATCAAGGAGCAACAAAACAAATTAAGGGCATGGAAGTACATAGAGATGGTAATGGTAAGCTGTGGTTGGAGTTCAATATGAACATTGTAAAACCAGTTTTTATCCCTCTTTCTTTCCATTATAAGGTTTCTTCAAGTACATGACATGTCTATAAAGAGGAAAAGGTTATGTCTCGTGTAATTTCAGTAGGAGGTCTGTTGTATGTGATGAAATGGTTCAAACCAGATGTTTCACATGCTAATGATGTTGTCAGATACGTGATAGATTCAGGTGCTGCAGTGAAATGGGTGCTTCAGATTTTGAGAAGCACAAATGTCACATATAATGGTTACACTAAGATGGTATCTGATAACTGTAATGTATATTTTATAGGTGCTTTGGAAAGGAGGAGAGTTATCACTAAATATGTCTCACAACATAGTTGTGGAAGACACGTTGGAGGTGGAGTGACCCCTCAGGAAATCCAAACTCATGCAAGTCCCACAAGCGAGATCATGAAACCAGTCTTATTAGAGAAGTTGCAGTGGTGCTTGGCTTCTCTTGGCTTGCAGAAAAGGTGATGAACAAAAGAAAGAAGCAAGGTATTAGGTTAATTGTTGTGAAGGTGGAGATTGTTGGGATTTCGTGACAATGAATTCCTTCAAGGATGGATCTAGATCCTAATATTCTACATTGGTTACAATCGAATAGACCAAGTTAGAATATGGATAGGGATTGCATTTAATATTCAGTTTCATGTGTGAATGTATAAATACATGTAAGCCCATACAGGAAAAGACGACTGTGAGAGACTGAGTGTATGAGAGACTTGCAAATATGATGTAATCTCCATAATACGAATAATAAGACAATCGATGCCTATGCTTGGTGGACGTAACTCAATGTTTGGGTGAACCACGTGAAATCCGTGTGTCTATTTCTTATGTGTGTGATTGTTATATATCATTGAGAATTGTGTTTTCTGCATTGACAATTCTAACACAGGTGAGAATTCAAATATTGAAATTGTAGATCTCACTTCCATGATTAAAGAAACAATGATAATTCAAATATTGAATTGTAGATCACTTTCATGATTAACATTATTCTCTTCAAGATTAATCCACATGGGATAATGTATACGTGATGTAAATCTGGACTATGCATTCCATTGCAAATCTGTTTCCATGTATCTACCCAAAATTCTCTCTTTTCTCAATGGTTTTGTCCTCTTGATGTTTGCTTCATTCTCCTTGTTGTCATGCCTCTGAACATATTTCATTTGGGCACCACCCCTTAGTTGGAATTGATTAATTATTTCACCAGTTGCTGGATTTATGGAGGGTCACCACCACTGTGAATTTGTAACTGCTAAAAGTTTGAAAAGTTACCACCGCCACACTGTTTCATCTATGATAGATTGGAGTGCAAAGGGGAAACACCATCAAAGGATTGATCCATCAAATGTTGAAGGGACAACACCGTCATACTAAAATTAATTTTTAATTAGTAGTTTTTTATCTGGCTATGTAACTAATTAAGATTTGAAGGGTCAATCTCATGTGTGTGTGATTCAAGAGTTAATATAGAGTGATTTTTTAGAGTCTTAACAATAGGATTTATGCTCGGTTTATGTTTGAATTTGAGTTTGTAAACTCATGTTAACTATTCATTTTTTAATACTGTTCAGAGTGCTCTGTTTTTAATGATTTTTTTGTAGTAGACTTTTTAATTTTATTAGAAGCATTTTTTCTATATCTATCTTGTAGAGAAGATTTCTATGTTATTATGTGGTAGGGAGTGATATTTATGAAGTTGTTACTAGGTTTTAGTTTGTTTTTATTACTTCTATGTATTTATGTAACAATATATTTTTTGTTGTTACCCCTGTAATACATCCCTGCAACCTTCATTGTGCTAATATCAGAGTGAGTAAAAATTAGTGTTCTTCACTGTAACTGAGTAAAATGATTTGGAATATGATATGAAATGGATACAAACAACAATTTGTCTGAGCCACATATTCCTTTTTTGGCTGAAAGAAATTATGATCCTTGGTTTATCAGAGTGAGAACAATTATTTGTTCTCAAGATTTTTGGGATTTTGTTACTATTGGTTATCTAGAGCCTACTGATCAAGAAACATAAATGGATGTAACGAATGTTAAGAGAACTTTGTTGAAGGAGAACAAAAATAAAGACAATAAATCCCTTGGTATTATTCAACAGGGCCTAAATGAAACCATATTTCTGAAGGTGTCAAGTGTAGTTTCTTCAAAGGAAGCTTGGGAGACTCTTGAAACTAGATATCAAGGTGTATCCAAGGTGAAGACTGTTGAGGTTCAGAATTTGAGAAGAGACTATGAGAATTTGAAGGTGAAGGATAGTGAGTCAGTTGATAGTTTCATGACTCAAGTCATGAATGTTGTAAATCAGTTAAGGAACTATGGCGATGACCTCTAAAACAAGAGAGTGTTTGAGAAAGTTATTATATATTTTCCAAATAAATTTGAATCTGTAGTTGTACCCATAGAAGAATTTAGAGATATTAGTCAAATTCATATTGATGAATTAATTGGTTCTTTGATTGCTCATGAATCTAGGATGTCTAGATATGATGATTATTCATTAGATAATGCCTTCAAATCCCAACTTCATGTTACTAGAGGAAGAGGAAGAGGAAGGTCTAGTAGCAGAGGAAGAAGAGGTCGAACTACTGATCATAGAGACACCAGAAATGAGTCATAATCTAAGGAGAGAACTTAGTAGAATCCTCCTATTTTAAGGGGGAGTAGCAATAGATCCTGGTAGCAAGGAAATCAAAGGTATGGCAAATCTAAGGTACAATATTATTACTGTAAGAAATTTGATCATTATGCTAACAAGTGTTGGAAGAAGCAAGCAGATGCTAGAAAAAAATTTTCACACATTACATAGGAGTCTGAAGATGACCATAAATCTATGTTTCTGACTTGTAATGTCACCCAGGAAAGTTCAAATGATGTTTGGTTTCTGGAAAATGGATTTAGTAATCACATGACTAGAAATAAAATAAAAAATTCTAGTGTAGACACGCATATTTAGTCTGAGTTAAAGGTGGGTAATAACAGTGAGGTAAGAGTTAATGGTAAAGGTGTGATTGTTGTTTATATTAAGAATGATGAAAAACGGAAAATAGATGATGTTTACTATGTACTTGGTTTGAAATGAAATCTATTAAGTGTTGGACAACTAATGGAGAAAAAGTATAGATTTTTCTTTAAGAATAAGGTATGTACAATTTATGATAAGTATCCAAGTAAGCAGTTGATTTCCAGGGTAGAGATGATAAAGAATAGAATGCTTTCTCTTATTATGAGAAATTATATGATTGACTCTTTGAATGCTTATAAAGCTAAGAGTTTATATGAGACATGGCTATGACATTTGAGGTATGTCCATTTACAATTTGGTGGTATAGATTTGTTATAGAAGAAGCATATGGTGAAAAGGTTTCCTAGTATTTATTAACCAATGAGATCATGTGAGAGATGCATTCTTGCAAAGCATCATAGGGAAAAATTTATTTCTGGAGTTTCGTACAGGGAAAAAGATTCATTGGAGCTTGTACACATAGAATTGTGTGGACCACTGCAAATACCTTCTCTGACTGGTAATGTTTATTTTATGACATTTATTGATTATTTTAGTTGAAAAACTTGGGTTTATTTGTTGAAGAAGAAGTGTAAATATTTTGATATATTCAAGAGGTTTAAATCCATGACTGAAAAATAAAGTGGAAAATATATTAAATTATTGATATCATATAGAGGAGGTGAGTATAGGCTAACTGATTTCATGGAATTTTGTTGGTCTCATGGAATAAAGAGACAATTTACTACTCGTTATACTCCACAACAGAATGGAGTAGCCGAAAGGAAGAATCGAACCATTATGAATATGGCTTGAAGTATGTTGAAGGAGAAGTATCTTTCAAATGAATATTGGGGAGACATAACTATTTGTTCTATGTATACTCTAAACAAGAGTCCAACTAAAAGTGTGAAAAACCAAGTTCCCCATGAATCTTTGAATGGTAAATGTACCAGTGTATCCCAATAAAGGATTTTCGGGTGTGTGTCTTATGCACATATGCTCAAAGAGGTGAGGAGAAATTTGGATGACAGAATTGAGAAATATGTATTTGTTGGATTCAATGAGGAGTCTAAGTCATATAGACTCTATAATCCCATCACCAAGAATTATGTTATTAGTAGAGATGTTGAGTTCAAGGAAGAAGAGGCTTGGGATGGTAGGATTGATAAAGTTGTTATTGATGGAGATGAATTTTCCCACGGAGATGATGCTGGTGATGACCAAGTCATACAAGGTGGAAAGTTTATTCCACAATCACCTAAACCCACAACAACAACTCCTGTAAGAAAATAACCAGGAGTCAACCTATCACAACTAAGAACACCCAAAACTCACAAACACGGCAGACCATCAAGATATGATGGACGTCAAGAAACATGATCAGAGGTAAGTGTTGAATCAAATCCTACTTTATCTTCATTATGAAACATAATTAGAGGTCAAAAGAATAGAAGCTTAAGAGAATTGTATGAGAAAAATGATGAAGTAGATCAAGTTTCATATTTTTCATTGATTACATATGATCCTGTAAATTTTGATGAAGTTGTTAAAGATAAAGTTTGGATAGAATCTATGGATGAGGAAATGGATGCTGTAGAAAGAAATAACACTTGGGACCTTTTAGATTTTCCCGAAGATAAAAATTGTATAGGTGCTAAATGGACTTACAAGACCAAGTTGAGTGTTGAAGGTGAAGTTGACAATCATAAGGCAAGGCTTGTAGCTCAGGGGTTTTGTCAACAAATCAGTATTGATTATAAGGAAACTTTTTCACTTGTAGCGAGGCTTGATATAGTGAGAATGGAATTATCCATTGCTGCATGGAATAAATGGGGCATGTATCAGATGGATGTTAAGTCGACATTATAAGATGTATTTATTGAAGAAGTGGTGTATGTGAAACAACCTCTAGGATATGAGATTGATAGTCATATAGATAAGGTCTACAGGTTAAAGAAATCACTCTATGGATTGAAACAAGCACCCAAAGTATGGTATAATAAGATTGATGATTACTTAAACAATGAAGGATTCACCATAATTTCAAGTGAGATAACTCTTTATACAAAGGTAAGTTAGGAAGGTAAAATATTGATAGTTTATTTTCACCGGAGGTCTCTCAATAGACGAGTTTAAAAAAACCATGAAAACAAAATTTTCAGTGATTGATCTAGGAATGATGAAGTATTTTCTTGGTATTGAAATAACTCAATCTGAAAATGGGTACTTTTTAGGATGGTGAATTGTAAGGAAACTGTAACACCAATTGCAATTGGTACACAAATCAGTAAGCAGGTTTAAGGGTCAAATGTTGATCCAAATTTGTATAAGAGACTGGTTGAAAGTCTCATGTATCTGACATCAACAAGGCCTGATATAATGCTTGTTGTAAGTTTGATTTCCATATTTATGGAATCTCTGAAGAGAATTCATTCACAATATACAAAAATAATCTTGAGATATGTCACTAGAACAATAAATTATGGTATCTTGTACAAATGAGATTCAAATTTTAAGATGATTGGATATACTCATAGTGATTTTAAAGGTTGTGTAGATGAAAGGAAGAGCACATCAAGATATGTGTTTAGTTTTGGATAAGGTGCAGTAGCTTGGGCATCAAATAAGCATCCCATAGTGACTTTATCCTCTGATGAGGAACAATATGTTGCAACAAGAACATTTGCATGTCCGACTATGTGGATTAGAAGAATCATGTTTGAGTTTCTACATGAACATGAAGAACCAACTCAAATTTTATGTGACAATAAATATACCATTGCAGTGTCATGAAATCATGTTTTTTCATAAAAAGAGTAGGCATATTCATACAAGATATCATTTTATTCAAGAGCTCATACAAAATAATGAAATTTTTGTAGAGTTTTGTAGATATGAAAATCAGTTTGCAAACATGTAATACCATTGTTTCCCCCAGTTTGCAAATATAAATATAATTGGACAAGGGACTATAAAAGACTAGATATGTGTGAATGTTTGATTTAATGAACCTTTGTATTGTTAAAAATAATTAAAAAAGTACTTAGGCAAGTGTTTCTCATAACCTAGGTGCCTAAGGGGTGAGAAAGTGCCTAATGTGGACTATTATCGCTCAGTTTGTAGGATAGGTTTAGTAGCTTGGAAGTAAGACTCAAACTGGCGTAACAGGAGCTTCCCCGCCCACTGTCACCTCGATGGGGAGCTATTTCTATTTAGGGTGGATAATCCCAAGGGAGACGTCCCTAGTAATCTGGGGTTTTGAAAGGTCTTAAGGCTTAAAGGAACAGGATGAGAGTTTCCTTTCCAGATTACTACCCAAAGAGATAGTCAAAGATGAAGGTATTCCACTGAAGGGCACCTGTTTGCGAGACAAGGCAAATAAAACTAAAAATGTGCAGCAGTGGTTAGTACTTCATAAACAAATGACAATCTTTGATATATATGAGCTATAATAAATGTAATTATTGATGAAGTCAATGATTGCAATTAAAGCTAAGACTTATAATATCACTTCCTCAATAAGTACAAAAAAGATATGACATTCAATGTATAAAATCAAATCCTTGTATTGTCACAATGCAATAAATGTGCTCATATATATATTGTTGTTGTGTCAAACCTGCTAAAAGGTGACATCAGCCCTATTAAAAAAAGTGGACGTTTTGCTAAATAAGCCAATGAAATTGGTCAACAATTCAATGTCTATCAAAGGATGACAAAGCCACAACATTTTACACTAGTCAAGAGTTAGAGATAGGCAAGATGTCATCAACTAGTTAGGGTTAGTAAAGTCGCTAGGGTTAGTTAGGGTTTTCAAATTAAGAAAGTTTGAAAGAGTGTTTTGACTTGGAAAACTCAAAGTTTCAATTTTAGACTAGTGCCTTGGGTAAATGGAGTCAAAGAGTGAGACTAAAGGCTTGGAAATATTTAAACCTAAGGACAGGAGAGTTAGGCTTAATGGTGCTACAATGGAAGGGCCACCAAGTCAAAACCCTAAGGGGAGGAGCCTCATTTTGATGTAGCTTAAGCTAGGCCTCATGCTCCTCCCTCTTTCCTTAAGACTCTTTGGCAAAACGGCTAGCTTAGAAATACAAATCTAGGGCTAAAAAGTGTTATAGAGCCAAGGCTCTTCAAACCCTAAAGGTCAAAACCCTAGGTGTAAAATCAATTAGGCCTAGGACGTCTTCCTTCTTCAACTTGTATTTCAAACTAAATCAAGAAAAAGGAGAAATAGTGTAGTAATGGCTAGGCTATATTCTTCTTAATCAAATGGCTAAACAAGTTTTTATCATGGGGACATGAAGCAAGGACCTACTTGTGTGCTTGCTCCCTAGGGTTTCAATGATTAAGCATAATAATAACAATGTAACCATACATGTAATATATTAAACCTACAACCATTCAATCAAGAAGTTTTGTATGAAAAGCACACTTACAAATTCATGAAGAGCTTATCAAACCCTAGTTGTAACACCTTCCAATGATAAAAACACCATATGCATGCCAAAGATAATCCTTCCAAGTGTAGAGCCTCAACTCCAAGAGCCAAAAATAACCAAGACAAAGACTAAGAAGTATCTCTCACAACAGAGCAAGTTGTGTTATCCAAAATGAGGCTCAACGTCCTCAATTTATATGATCCAAATGACCTTTAATTACAAAATAGGTCATTAAAAACAATCGACAAGGATGACTTAACATTATTCCATTATTTTTCACATTAAATGCTAAAATGTCAAAGTAAGAGCTAAAAAGTGAGACGTCAGGCCCCTCTGAGGGAGACGTTGGCCCTTTTTGGGCATCATCAGCATCCAAAAGGCAAAACGTTGGCCCCTCTGGGGCTCCTGCAACCTGCCACACATGCAAAATAGTCCCAACACACTGCCACATGCTACAGAAAATGTCCAGCCTGCCCTCGGAGGCGTCCTGTCCATCAAATCCATCATCTCATCTGCAAGGGTGATCCCCCATAGGTCGATCTCTGCCAAAGTGTCCTCGTGAGAGAATCCTTCTGTCTTCTTCATGTGAGGGCTCATCATGACGTTGTCCTGCCTCTGCCATCTCAGCAACCATCTGATGGGCTCTTCAGCCCCATGGAGGTCCGAGCTAATCATCTCCCCATGTGTACCGGTCCTCTGGTACCTATCCGCCGGGTATTGTCCTGCACATCAAAGACTACGCCCTCCATGGGCTCATTAGTCCTAGAGATCATAGCAATGTAAATCATATTTCATCATTAAAGTTATCAAATAAATGCATGAAATCCCTAACATATCATCTAAGAGCTCAAAGATATTACACAGATCTACTATACAAAGCTAAGGAAACCGACAGAACAACCTATTGGGTCAACACCCATAAGAGATAGAAAGTTCCCTCAGAAGATCATTCAAGCCATGTTTTATGAAGTGATATGGTTTTAGGAATGTCCAGTCATAGTAAGACCAAGGGTAGGTGTTGTCTATGGGTGCCTTTGTAGGAGGCGAGCTGTACCCGTCATGGATGCATTTTTTCCAAGCCCTTTATTGCCTTTATCTTTTTATTTATTGCTTTTCTTTCTTTCTTTTTATTTCAAGGTCTAACCAGAGGACACTACCTTGGCTTGGTGAACAGAGCTGATAGTGTTACCCATTGGTATCTTTGAAGAAATGATAATTCTGGATCGTGATGAGACCCCCTTTCCTTTGGCCATGCAACCAAAGGTCACTGCCCTGGCGTGGTGACCAGATAGTGGCAATGTCATACCGCTGGATACCTATGAACATAATGGGCTGGCTCGTGATGATACCTCCCATTCTCTTGGTTAGGTCTTGTTTTATTATTTTTCTTAGGGTCCCTTTAGTTTCTTATCGAGAGGCCTTTTATTGCCTTCTCGGGGATCCCCTGGGCGAAGCATCTCTAGGTTTTATTTCCTATGGATTTTATCTTTTACCAGTTGCTTTTACCCCCTGGGTGAAGCATCTCTAGGTTTTATTTCCTATGGATTTTATCTGTTACCATCTGCTTTTACCCACAAGGCCTTTAGCCCCTTCTTCCCACAAGACAAAGTGTAACCCTCAAAGGTCATCCTAATGGCCAGACTAGGGGAGTGGGATGGATGAGCGGGGTATAAGATGTAAAATGATAAAAATGGTAGAAGCGGACTATGGCTCTGCAAATCCCCCTCGGTGGCTAACTAAAACCCATGAATATCAACTTGATAAGTCACCCCATCAGTCACCCCAACAATGGTCAAGTGGATTAGTGTAAGATCCAAGCAGTCATCAGAAATGAAAGGAACCTAATGCATATATAAGAAGGTTATAACAATCAAATATGACGCATACCATGATACCTCAGACCAATTACCTCATGGAGCAAGAGTCCTCTCCGATGCAAGCCCAGGTCGGTGGTGATGGAAGCTGCTACTGCTGACAGGACAAATCTGACGGAGAAGAGAAAGATGGGGCCTCCAGGGCCATGCTCTAGTCAATCCCGCTCTCGGTACTCCATGTCTAGGACCTGTGGGCCTCGAGACACGATCTCCTAGTTATCCCTAGATATCGGGGATAACATGGACCCTAGTCATTTAATTTGTGAGATGAAAATTAAAATGTGACTTTATGACTTAAGTGAGGGGGTGAGTGAAAAGACACTCAATATCATGAACTCATCTAATCCAGTCTCAACCATTGAATTACGAAACTCTTCACCTACCACCATGAGGTCGACTAGGGTAGGAGGGCGCACCCTAGCTAGGGTTGATTCATCATTTTTTGAGAGAGAAAGAGGAGGATGTCAATATTGAGAAAGAAGGAAACATTTGGAGAGAAAGAGAACACATTTCGAGGCAACTAGCTAGCATGTTTTTCAAGGAAGGGTTCAACATTTAATGTAGTGCGTAAAGTACAGATTTCTAGAGGTTGTACAAAAAATTTTATGCACAGAAATCGAGGGAGACAATAGTTAAAGTTATGATGAGGTTGGCACACATTCCAAGGATGCCATACAAGCATTTACTTGCATAGAAACTAAGGCAGTTGATGGAATTTATTTCTAGGTGAAATTTTGTACAGTCCGTATAAATTTGGCACGCATTTCGAAGGCTATACAGTTTAGTTTTGGGCATAGTTTTCGAGGAGAAGAGGAATGAATTTTGAGGATCTATTCCTACTGATCTAAATAAAGTTTGAGTTAAGTTTGTGTAATTTCTAAATATAAATATGTTGTAAATGAAATTTCTCTGAAGCTCACAAATAATAAAAGTTCCTCTCTCACTGGTTTTCCCCTTGTGGGTTTTTTGAGGGTCATTGTTAGACCAAAAATCACTGTGTTATTTTTTGAGTTTTATGTGTTGTTGATATATTTTATTTCAGAATTAAATGGTTTTCAAAATCCTCATGTTTTAGTTGTGAAAATTTTGTTTTATGCTGAGTTTAATTGGTTGTCATAAATCTAGGTTTGGGCATGAAACATTGGCTGAAAAATCAGCGAGACTAAAACTGGGTGGGGTATGAAATTTTACATGGTATCAGAGTTGAGTTAAAAAGAAGAAAAAATATTTCAGCAAGTCGGAAAATTGGGACATTAGTCACTTCACTGGACATAACTTCAATTTTTTTCATTTTCAATAGAAAGGGGTCAATGGCTACGGGTTTGAGAGTTGAGGAAAAACTTGATGGGGCATCAAACCTTGGTTCTTGGAAAGAGAGGATGATCTTGATGTTGCAAGAAAATGAGTTATGGGACATTGTTGAAAATACCACAACACATCCTGTGTTTGTACCTGCTGATGCTACTCTTCTTGCAACTTACACTAAGAAGAGTATCAAGGCTAAGAGGATTATTCTTGATGCCATCAAGGACCATTTGATTCCTAACTTGATGGGGAAGACAAATGCCTATGAGATGTGGGAGTCTTTGATGAAGTTGTACCAGAGTACAAATGAAAAACAATAGATGGTTTTGAGGGAAAAAATAAAGAGAATTAAAATGACCAAGGCTGAAAATGTGGTCATATATCTTACTAGGTTGAAACAGGTGAGAGATGAGATTGGAGCTGTGGGGGAGGCCATAGTTGATAGTGAGCTTGTGAGGAAAACATTGAATGGAGTTTCCAAACAATGGGTTGTTTTTGTTGAGGGCATTGTGGCTA
Source organism: Picea engelmannii (assembly GCA_009831015.1). Taxonomy (NCBI): domain Eukaryota; kingdom Viridiplantae; phylum Streptophyta; class Pinopsida; order Pinales; family Pinaceae; genus Picea; species Picea engelmannii. The sequence goes on along the minus strand of ML776890.1, from coordinate 1,936,977 downwards.
GGGAGAATCTTCCCAATTGGGATTGTCTTTGGGATGACTTTGTTCAGGAGGAGACCCGGAGAGGTTATGTGCATGGAAGTTCATCTAGATGTCATGATGAGGAGAATGTGGCTCTTATGACCAACAAGAAGAAGAAGTTCAAAAAGGGTCCTAAGGGAGGAAACAAATCAAAGGGTGAAGGGAAGAAGGACATGAGAAAAATCAAGTGCTCTGCATGCCACAAGTTTGGGCACTATGCAGGTCAGTGTCCGAACACGAAGAAGAAAAAAACAACAAATTTGGCATCAATGGAGGAGTTCTTCGCCAAGTTTGATAAGGATTTTTACTCAGTTGTGTTCCTTTCCATGAGGACCACTCATTCAGATATGTGGTATATTGACAATGGGGCCTCCCGCCATATGACAGGGGTTCGTGAGCACTTGACAGATCTTACTAAGATTGGTGATGTTGAGGTGGTGCTTAGAGATGATTGGGTGGTCAAGGCCACAGTTTTCAGAATCCTCATGAAACTAAGTTCTTCTTCAAGGCCATAGTTGGGGCTGCGAGAGCCATGCTACATGATCAAGGGATGCCACTATTTCTTTGGGTTGAGGCATGCTACACTACAATTTATATGTAGAATAATAGTCCACATAGGGTAGTGGGGAGTATGACTCATGAGGAGGCATTTTTTGGGAAGAAGCTTGAAGTGGGGCACTTTCATATTTTTGGGTGCATCACATATGAACATGTACCTTCTGAGAAGAGGAAAAATCTAGAGCCCACGATAAAGAGAGGGATATTTTTTGGGTATAGTGAGACTTCAAAGGCTTTTCGTATATACCTTCCTTCCTTGAGGAAGACTGTTTTAAGGAGGGAAGTGATATTGAGGAGGACAAGTCCTTTAGGAAGTCACGAGGGATAGAGAGGGGTAAGAAGTATTCACCTCGGGTCCATGTGCATCTGCAGTAGACTACAATGACATAGAGTTTGGGGCCACCATTTTTGGTGATAACAGGTCCACAGGTGATAGGGTCAATGATTTTAGGATCGCATGTTACTGGTCCACAGATTTTAGGATCGGGTACTCCAGAGTCTACTTTAGGATCATGGGGTTGAGCAGGGAGAGTCCCCCCCATAGGACACTACTTCAGAGAGTAGGAATCCCAAGTGGCGTTAGGATACTTTGAGGTAGGCACAGGGTTTAGTGGGTAATCTCAGATAGGTTGTGAGGGAGAGTAAACCTCTTGAAAGGTTTTTTAGCTACATCATGACGATGAGCAGTATTCGAAAGTCTAAGCCTTCCAATTTTGAGGAGAATACATGTAGACAAGTTTGGAGAGATTCCATGATGGAATAATATAATTTCATCATGAACAATGATGTCTGGGAAGTTGTTCCTAGAACTGAGGGGAATTCAGTGGTGAATTCCAAGTGGCTCTATAAAATTAAGCATGTTGCAGATGGTAGCATTGAGAAGTACAAAGATTAATTTGTGGCTCAGGGGTTCTCACAGGTTGAGGGAGTTGATTATGATGAGACCTTTGTGTTGGTTTCTATATATACCTTGATTAGATCAGTGATTTCCATTGCAGCAGAGATGGGTTGAAAGATCAACCAGATGGATGTGAAGACAACATTTATGAATGGTCTTATACAAGAGGAGGTGTATATTGAGAAACCATTGGGATTTGAGGTGCATGGGAGATATTCTCATGTGTGTATACTAAATAAGGCATTGTATGGAATAAAACAAGCTCCCAGATCTTGGTATTCGAGGATTGGTGCCTATTTGCAACATTTAGGCTTTGAGAAGAGTGAGGTAGATACCAACCTATAATACATTGTGGTTGGAGAGGATCCTCTCATTCTCTTGCTATATGTGGATTATATTTTCATTATAGGGGCAGAGAGACTCATCACTAGGTATAAGGAGAGACTTTCTTCAAAGTTTGAGATGACTGATATTGGACCAATGCACTATTTTTTTGGATTGGAGGTTTGGCAGGAGCCTGGACACATCTTCCTGGGACAGGGGAAGTATGTTTGTGATATTAGGAGGAGATTTTAGATGGAGAATTGTAGGCCCATGACCATTCCCATGATTACCAACTGGAAGAATCTTCATGCTTCTGAGTCATAGTTGGTGGATTCCACTTTATATCGCAAAATTATCGGGTCATTGATTTATTTGGTCAATACCAGGCCAGATATTTGTTTTGTTGTCAACACTCTCAGTCAATTCATGGTGGAGCCTAAGAGAGTGAACTACATGGCAAAAAAACATGTGCTCAGGTATCTTTGTGGTACAATAGATTATGGTATGGACTATCAAAGAGGAGATGGAGTTCATTTGGTTGGCTATACAGATTTAGATTGGGCAGGATGTGTTAGTGACCAAAAGAGTACTTCAAGGTGTTGTTTCAGATTGGGCTCAACAATTGTGTCTTGGTTCAGTCGAAATAAAAAGTTAGTGGAATTGAGTTCTGCAAAGGCTGAGTATATGTCTTCTAGTCAGGCCAGTTGTGAGGCCCTTTGGATTTGGAAGTTGGTGGTGGGATTGTTTGGTGTGCAGTTGAGGCCTACCTTTATTTACTGTGATAATTAGATTTGCATTAAAATCTCAGATAATTCAGTTTTTCATGACAGGTCTAAGCATATAGAGATTTGTTATCACTTCATCTGTGACTATGTTCAGAGAGGAGAAGTGGAGCTACAATACATATCTAGAAAAGAGTAGGTTGCAGACATACTCACTAAAGCATTGGGTAGGGGAAAGTTTGTATTTTTTAGGGACAAGATTGGCGTGGTGAGTGACACTTTCCTCGGTGAGAGGGAGTGTTAAAAATAATTTAAAAACTACCCAGGAAAGTGTTTCTCATCACCTAGGCGCCTAAGGGGTGAGAAAGTGCCTAATGTGGACCCTAGTCATTTAATTTGTGAGATGCAAATTAAAAGGTGAATTTATAACTTAAGTGAGGGGGTGAGTGAAGAGACACTCAATATCATCCACTCATCTAATCCAATCTGAACCGTTGAATTACAAAACTCTTCACCTACCACCATGAGGTAGACTAGGGTAGGAGGGCACACTCTAGCCAGGGTTGATTCATCATTTTTTAAGAGATAAAGAGTAGGATTTCAAGCTTGAGAAAGGAGGCAACATTTGCAGAGCAAGAGCATGCATTTTGAGGCAACTAGCTAGCATGTGTTTCAAGGCAGGGTTCAACATTTAGTGCAGTCCATACAGTACGAATTTCTGGAGGTTGTACAACCAATTTTATGCACATAAATTGAGGGAGACAACATTTAAAGTTATGAGTAGGTTTGCATGCATTCCAAGGATGCCATACAAGCATTTACTTGCACATAAATTGAGGCAACTGCTGGCATTTATTTCTCTGTGAAATTTTGTACAGTCCGTACAGATTTGGCACGGATATTTAGGGATGTATAGTCCAGTTTTCGAGGAGAAGAGGAAAACATTTCGAGGAGTTGTTACTGCTGCATATTCCATATAGTATTAGTATAAATTTTGGCACAAAAATCAAGACAATCCATACAACATTTATTTATGGGACAACCACACATTTGTATGGATTTCTGGCACAGAAATCGAGGAGCATTTACAGGGCTGTTCAAAAGGAGTTTTGTTGAAGAAATTATGTGATAAGTTTGTGTAATTTATGAAGATGAATATGTTTTAAATGAAATTTCTCTGAAGCTCACAAATAATAAAAATGCCTCTCTCACTGGTTTTCCCCTTGTCATTTTTTCTAGTGTCATTGTTAGACCAAAAATCACTGTGTTATTTTCTGAGTTTTATGTGTTCATGATATATTTTATTTCTGTGTTAAATGTTGTTAATGATCCTCATGTTTCAATTCTGACAAATTTATTTTATGCTGAGTTTAATTGGCTGTCATAAAACTGAGTTTGGGCATTAAACATTGGTTGGAAAAATAACAAGACTAAAACTGGGTGGGGTCTGAAATTTTACATGTATAAAAGGTCAATATATGTATTTTTATATTATTAATAGAAAATGGATAAGTGTTTTTTAATTGCTGAAAAGGGATTTTCCAAGATAGACCATGTATGTGATGAGAGATATGGTGAGTGAAACCGGGAATGATTGAGATGGCCCTCACGAAACCAATACCTTACTATATGTAATTGCTCAATAGTCCTCTGACTCATAAATGAATTACCAGTCAGGTTGGTGGCTGGAAAGCCCTCCTCAAGAGTTAATGAGGAGATGGGGCATGGTACCCAAATGTAAGACTTCCAAACCTGACCACGAGTTGGGGATTGAGACCCACACACCCTTGCTGATGAAGGAAAGAAAGGGATTAATTCGGGAGGGGTAGAGGCATATCTGCAAGAGAGAAGAATGGAGAAAATGGACTCCATAAGGGAAGAGAGCATTGTTCAACTCTAGAATTTGGAGGAAAACTGAGAAACAATTCTTGTTATGGCTATAATAACCCATGGGCAGGGTTTTCACTACAAGCTAATAAACGAGGCTGACGAGTGACTGTGAAAGTACTCATGCAAACCTCCTTACTTGGTATAGAGAAAAAATCAGTTGCCAAGATCTTGTGGGAGGAGGATAGTAACCTATGTCCCTGACTTCCATTGAGAAAGGAGAAAGAGTCTCTCTTAGAAAGTCATGGTCTATCTCGGGGGTGGCCAATGGTGAATCTGTCAGGAGTGGTTGTGCCTATGGTTGGGTGGATCAAACACCCCTTTCATTAGTCTCTTCACATTTTCCAGTTCTGATAAGTATATTCATACTCTGTGTAATACAATGGATGCGATGATTGAATGCTTGTGTCTATGGTTACGTTTTATAGCGTTTGAACAGTTATTAGAAATGCTCTTTTGCTTCTATGAACTACTATATTTATATGGCCTTCTATTTACCTTCAGGAGAGTCGAGGTAGGATTAACTGAAATGTTTAAGTCTTGTCGACCTCTTTAGTCTACCTTAGCGGGAATGTCAAGTTCAAACTCTGTGGAATAAATGTGTTTCCTTCATACCTTTCACATATGTGATTGAGGGATCATACCCACAACCTTAACAAATTCATGACTAAGAATTAACCATGTATCCCCTTGAGAATTTTGGAAGACCCGTGTGACAAAGTTTTGGGAACCCTGTGCTAAGCCCGCAAGGAGCTAAGTCTTCTTGGTTTTAGAACTCCGGGAGTTTGGAGATTCAAGGTGTTACGACTTTACAAATTGCAATCCATCCATAAACAACTTGGTTGAATCGATTAACCACGAGGATGATTGATGTCTAGTGGTTACCCTAACCATGGTAGACAGACCTACCCTACCGTTAAACCTTGACCCCCTTACCAGTCATGAAGTAACACGAGTTGTAGACCTAAGGGAATTTAGAAGCCTCCCTAACCATTGGATCTATGTGGTGGTCAACCCGACATTGACTGTTTTAGGAGAACTAAGGTGTTCCACCTCCAAAACCCCTGAATGCCAAACTTACGAATTAATATGAGTCGTGGATCTGGGAAGTTTGTTGAGAACTCCTCTTAACCATCCATCAACCAGGACATGTTTTCATGGATCGTATGTATCCAGGAGATAAACCATTAGGGATTTTTGGGTTGTTAAAGTGTGAAGGTTCCCAAAGTCATGAAAAACAAAGTAAATATTGGTCGTTGATAGATAGGGTACGTGTGTTTCTTGATCCGACTGTCTGGAGACTTATTACTCCGAGAGGAGGCTAGAAACTACACGCCAAAACTTCTGAAGGTCAGAGTCATGAATCAATGAGAGCCTTTGATCTGGAGGAGCTTCAAGATCCCTTGTGACCATCCGATCTGGTTGGAACTCAGTCCAACGTTGACCAAACCTGGGAGGCACGAGGAGTTTGTACCACGAAACTCCCGAACATAGAAATACCGAAGTATCGAGATCCATGAATCTGTGGTTCCATGTGGCTAGAACCTTACCCTTAGATCTAGGCTATGGTCAGTCTGACGTTGACCAACTCCAAGAGTCACAAGGAGGAGTTTTCACTACAAAACTCCTGAAGGATGAAATATTGAACTAATGGGAGTGGTATATCTATGGATCTATATGGTTGGAACTCAACCATGAGATCTGAAGGATGTGAGAAGGTTGTTTGTCTAAGGTTGACATGTCTCATTGACATCTTATAGGGTGGCATGGAACTGTAACCAAGGTGCCATGTGAGACAGAGATATGGATATTTTGAAGACCCCTTATACTATTAGAGCATGAAATGTGTCACCCCATGATGAGGGCACATGCCACCCCTGTCCCTTGCTACATGTCATCCTTTGGTACGTGCCCGCTTGGCCAAAGTGGTTGGTGATGTAATTGAGACTCCATGAGTCTGAGACTTTAGGAATCTAGAGGATTCAGAGTGTAGTATTGTGGAGAGATCGAAAGGCCCGAAGGATAGAGTTAGGTGGAAATCTTATGGGAGTTTGGGAGGTCTCGTGCATAGACATAAAAGGGGTGCTTATTGTCGAAGCACATAACTTTGAATTATCCTTAGGTGTATGCCTTAACGATGGGGAGGGTTCTCCATCAGATTTAATGATGGATGGATCTCCATCGGCTTCTTCTCAACACAATATTTCTAATGATCACCACCATACTGAGATTGGATTTTGGATTTGTAATTAATTACCTCTCGAAGCTCTTCAAGCATTATTAGTTGAGGGTCATGTGGGCTGGGAGTTCTGGGACTTCAGGGAGTTATGGATGATATGTATGAGATGGGCCCACATGTCCCTCAACTAATAATGCCTGAAGAGCTTCGAGAGGTAATTAATTACAAGCCTGAACTCCAATCTCAGTAAGGTGGTGATCATTAGAAATATTGTGGAGAGTAGAAGCCAATGGAGATCCAGGAACCAGGTTTTAAGAAATTTAGGAAAAATGGATTTATGATGCCCCACCCCTTGAAAGAGTATTTAGGGGTCAAGTGAGTTACATATTGATATCATAGCATGGAAAAAACACTTGGCCTACTTGGTCTCATGCATGAGTCACATAAAAATGTTATTAGATAACTTTAAGGGGTAACACCCTACCTTACCCCCTTCTATAAGAAACTAGTCTGAACCTCTACTAAAGGGAGGAATGAAACCTTCTATTGTTGATTGATGTTTTGGAAAATATGCACTATATGTTGCCAATGTTTTCAAATAAACAATATGACTTCATTTTTAAATGATACATGTTGATTCATGAATTAGTAGAACATTAACTAACATAAAATGTTTTATCAACACTCAAGCAGTCAGTAAAAAACATGAAAATATATCGTAAGGAATGGTGACACACCATGAGTCAAGGGAAATCTACCACAATAGCGAGGAAGAATTAGATAAGAGAAGGGAGGTGGAAACCCCTCCAAATCTGGAAGAAACTATAAGAAGCCTCATGGACGAATTACAAAGTTGTAAGGATGATAATGAAGCTTGATAAAAGAGTAGGAAAATTAGGTTGAAATTAATGCATTATTACTACAAAGTCTATCAGATATACAGATGAAACTGAAACATGGTCTAGTTGCCAGTCATGTGGGCATGCATCATACTAAGAAAAATCCAAGTTCGTTTGAGATACAAAATCATGGTCCTCAAAGTGGCCACACCAGGAGGAGCACCTCAAGGAAGCCCCAACATGGAGCCAAGAGACACTCACCAGAATATTCCTTGACTGAGGACACTGACAACTCCAAGGAATCTTCTAGTGGAAAAACTAGTTCCCATTCCTAGACAAGAAGAAAGAAGAGGAAACATTCCAATATTCATGACCCTGAAGAGTTCAAGAAATAAAAAACACCCACCTTCGATGGAGATATTAAGAAGGGGGAAGAAGAAAAAGTTTGGCTACTCAGTTTAAAGAAGTACTTCAGAGTCCATGACTACTCTGAAAACTTAAAGGCTCAGATAGCCATTTTCAACCTGAATGGGAAAGCTTCCATTTGGTGTGAGGACCTTTGGAATGTGAAAGGAATACATGAGAAGTATTTTTCATGGAAAAAACTTAAGAAATACTTCAAGAAGAAGTATATGTCAGAAAAGTACTTTGATGGGAAGACCAAGGAGTTCTATGAACTCAAGTTGGGACAACTCACCATAGATGAATATATCAACAAATTTCTTGAGCTTATGAGGTATGTGCCCTACATAAAGAATGAAAAAGTAAAGATGAAATGATTTATTAGTGGATTACCTCGATCCTACCAGGACAAAAATGAGTTTGATGAGCCAAATAATTTATAAGATTATATTCGAAAGGCAAGGTATTGCTATGAGAATTTCAAGAGTAAAACAAAACCCCATGAAGATTAGAAGAAGAAAAACAATTCGGGATAAAAGAAGAAGGGGTTTAAATCCTCAATATTTCAGAACCATGGGAAAATAGCTAGGATGAGCCTTCTGAATAGAAGTGTCTATAAGAAAAACTTTCCATACTAGAGTGGAAATAAACTATTCAGAGCAATCCCAAGTAAGACTGATAAAACAAAGAGAGAACCCTTGAAATGTTGGGGTTGTGGAGGAGAACATTTGCTGAGGGATTTTCCGCATAGGAAACATAAAAATATGAGAATATACAACATCCAAGAGGCTATCATAGTCAATGATGTGGCTGGGATCATGCCACAAATTTATGCATCCTTGGATAATAGACAAGCTGACCACCAAGATTTGGTGGTGGAGATGGAAGGTATGATCGCCAACTATCATGTTTCCATTTTAATTGACCCTAGTTATAATTTGAGTTATGTCAGCCATCAAACTATTGAGAAATGTAGATTGCAACAAGTTAAACATGCTAAATCTTGGCTGGTGTAAATGGCCACTGGAACCAAAAGGAAGGTAATAGATTCCATACCGACATGCCAATTCATTATGAATGGATTACCCACCCAAGAAACCTTAAACATGCTTCCTTTAGGATCTTATGACATGATGATTATAATGGATTAGTTGGCTGCCTATAAAACCAAGTTGGATTGTTACAATAAAACTTTGGAGTGTAAATATGGAGAAGAAATATGGATAACCCTACAAGGGATTCAAAAGCCTATCTCAATGAGGAAAATATTATCCCTGCAAGTGAATAAGTGTTGCAGAAAGGGATGTCCCTTGTATGCAATACAAGTGATGAACTTTGTTGAGAAAAACAAACCTATACTAGAGTACCATACCATAGTAAGAGAGTATAAATATGTATTCCCAGAAGAGGTTCCAGGTCTACCTCTAATAAGGGATGTTGACTTTTCAATAGAACTTGGACCAGGAGCGTTGCCAATGTCTAGAACACCCTATAAAATGAGTACACCAGAGCTAGTTGAGCTCAAACTACAACTAAAGGAGATTTGGGACAAAGGATACATTCTACCTAGTGTTTCTCCATGGGGAGCACCATAATTGTTTGTGAAAAAGAAGGATGGCACACTTAGATTGTACATAGACTATAGACAACTCAATAATATGACCATTAAGAATAAGTATCCCCTACCAAGGATCGATGACTTGTTTGACCAATTACAGAGTGCTACAATTTTCTCCAAGATTGACTTGAGGTATGGATACCATCAAGTCTGAATTAAGGATGAATACATCCACAAAACAACCTTTAGGACAAGATATGGTCAGTATGAATTTGTGGTGGTGTGATTTGGTCTTACCAATGCACCGAACACTTTTATGTGCTTAATCAATAATGTACTCATAAAGTTATTGAATAGGTTTGTATTAGATTTCATTAATGATATCCTAATCTATTCCAATAATAGGGAAGAGAATGAAGAACATCTCAGGAAAGTACTTCAAATGCTAAGATAACATCATCTCTATGCTAATTTTAGTAAGTGTGAATTTTTAAAAAAAGAAGTAAATTAATTAGGCCATGTTATTTCTGAAGAAGGGGTGACAGTTGATCTGGACAAGATCAAAGATATTATGGATTGGCGTACCTGAAAAGATGTATATGATATTAGATCCTTTATGGGCCTAGTAGGATACTATAAAAGGTTCATAAAAGGATTTTTCAAGATTGGTTTCCCAATCACTTCCCTTCAAAAAATGGATTTAAATTCATTTGGACATCAGAATGTCAAGAAAGATTTCAAGAACTAAAATACCTTCTAACCAATGCACCTATGTTGAATATTGAAAAACCAAACAAGGACTCGCTTGTGTGTTAATATGCATGCAAGGAAGGGCTTGGAGGAGTCCTTATGCAATAAGGACATGTGATTTTCTACGAATCCAAGAAATTGAATGAGCATGAAGTCAATTACGTGACCCACAATGTGGAATTGGCTGCCATAGTACATGCTTTAAAAATGTGGAGGCAATAACTCCTAGGTACAAGATTTTTTCTTATGACAGACCATAGTAGGTTGAGATACTTGTTTGACCTACCAAAACTCAATATTAGACAATCTAGGTGAATGGATCTCCTTAGTGAGTTTGATTTTGAAATAAAAAATATCAAAGGAAAGGAGGAAAGAGTGGTTGATGCCCTTAGTAATTTAATGAGCATGAAGTCAATTATGTGACCCACAATGTGGAATTGGCTGCCATAGTACATGATTTAAAAATGTGGAGGCAATACCTCCTAGGTACAAGATTTGTGCTTATGACAGACCATAGTAGGTTGAGATACTTGTTTGACCTACCAAAACTCAATATTAGACAATCTAGGTGGATGGATCTCCTTAGTGAGTTTGATTTTGAAATAAAAAATATCAAAGGAAAGGATAAAAGAGTGGTTGATGCCCTTAGTAAAAGTATGAAAGTGATTCACTTGGAAGCTGTAAGCACCAATGAATCAAACATCAAAGAGAGATTCAAAACTGCAGAAGAAACCTATGCATTTTTCAATATTGTGACATCATACCTACAACAAGAGCCCACCGAGATGAGGTATGAAGGCTATAAAATGTTTAATGATGGCCTTCTAACTTAAAAAGGTAGACTGTATATTCCAAATTGTGAATACTTGAAGAGGTTCATAATGGATGAACTACACAAAATGCCATATACTAGTCATCCTAGTTATTAGAAAATGATCATGACCACTAGGAAACTATTTTATTGGCCCAGAATGAAAAATGACATAGATGATTATTTGGATAACTATATATAATGTTAGCAAGTTAACAGAGAGCATCGACATCCAGTAGGGATGTTGCATCCCCTACCAATCCCATAATGGAAATGGGAAACCACCTCCATGGATTTCATCACAGGATTGACGGAATCAACTAAACATAATGATGCCATTATGGTAGTTGTAGAAAAAATGAGCAAGGTTTCTCACTTCATTCTCGTCAAGTCGACCATCAAGGAAATATATATTTCCAGTATTTTCATGAAAAAGATATCTATACTGCATGGCATGCCTAAGGAAATTGTATCAGACAGAGATACACAGTTCACTTCAAGTTTTTGGAAATCTCTATTTTCCTTCTTGGAAACTAAATTACTATTCAATTCATCCTATCACCCTCAAACTGATGGACATATAGAGAGGGTAAACCAAGTGTTCGAAGACATGTTGAGGATGCATGTAATGCATCAACCCAAGAAGTGGGAAGACTACATACCACTGGTAGAATTTGCTTTTAACAATGGCTATCAAGAGTCATTAAAGATGCGCCCTTTTGAAGCCCTCTATGGCAGACAATGCAACATTCCAATCAGATGGAACAACCCAGTATACATAGTTACACTCGATACATATATGCTAAAGGAGATGGAAAAAAAAGTAATTCAGATCAAACATAATCTAAAAATATCCCAGGATAGACAAAAGATCTATGCAGACATAAAAACGACTCTTAGAGAGTTCAAAACAAGGGATCATGTTTATCTTCGAGTTCACCCAAGGAAAAGCTCTTTAAATATGGGATATTGTGCCAAGATGGAACCTCAATATTGTGGACCTTTTGAAATTTTAAATAGAGTGGAATCTGTATCCTATATTCTAGCACTCCTTCCCACAGTGAAGGCACATCATGTTTTCCATGTTTCATTATTAAAGAAATATGCGCATGATTCTAATCATATTATTTTTTGTTCTGTGATTCAGGTGGAACTAGAGGGAGAATTCCTACCAGAATCTCAATGCATAATAGATAGGAAGGAGACCCCATTCAGGAATATAACCATTGCACAAGTCAAGGTGTAGTGGAAACACTTTGGCCCAGATGAGGCTACATGGGAAATTAAGGATTCCATGAAACATGCATATCCATTATTTTTTTACTTTTGTACATACATAGCACGTCGACAAATAGAACATCGAGGATGATGTTCCTTTAAGGGGGAGGGGATTGTAATACCATTGTTTACCCTAGTTTGTAAATATAACTATAACTGGCCAAGAGAGTATGAAATAATAGATATGTGTGAATGTTTGATTTGATGAACCTTTGTATAAAAGGTCAATGTATGTATTTTTATGTTATTAATAGAAAATGGATAAGTGTTGCTTAACTGTTGAAAAGGGGTTTTTCCAAGATAAACCATGGATGTGATGAGAGAGATGGTGAGGGAAACCAAGAATGGTTGAGATAAACCTCACCAAACCAATACCTTACTGGATATAATTTCTCAACAGTCCTCTGACCCATAAATGAATTACGAGTCAGGATGGTGCTTGGAAGGCCCTACTCAAGAGTTAATGGGTAGGGTACCCATCTGTAAGGATTCCATACCTAACCACGAGTTTATGATCAAAATCTGGACCAGGGGTCAAATTTGACCTCAAAAATCAACATGCTCGGAATTGCCTCAAATCGGACATGAGCGTAGCCCTCATTGTCACGAATCCAACGCAATTCGTTTCGTCTCAAACGGACATCGAGAGCGAAAGATATAGCGATCTGTTCGAAAGGTCAAACAGGTAAAAAAAAAAATGCTGACTGGGCAATCCGTACGACCCACATGTGGTAGTGACGTGGCATAAAGGTACACCCTGGCAGTTGATGTGGCGATCTGTGATTGGTTGATGGTGGACGAGTAATGTTGCGACACGTGGCGTTTTTCCTGAGCAATGGAAAGGTTCCACGTGGCCCAATGAAGGGCTGCCACGTGGCACCCATTTATAGGTTGTTGGTGTTGTGTGTTTTATTAAAAATTATGGAGGCCGAGGGGTTCGACCCCCGGACCTCCTCCCTTTATACAAAGCTTTTACAAATATCCACTTACCAACGTGCCACTTTATGTTCCCTGTATGGGATATGGATTAAAAAATATTTGAATTTGCATTGTATATATTACGGCGGGGGTCAGGGCTGGGGCTTAGCCCCAGCCCCCGGTCACACTTACCTTACACATGACCATTCACCAGGCGAACGGGCGCAGGCGCGTTTTACATTTTTGGTTTAATAAACCACGGTGCTATATGTGTTAATTTGACCGTTTTGAAAATGACGCGGGGTTATATTATATATAGCCACGGTTATATTACATGCATGGCATGTGACCGCCGGTGTATATTCACGCGCGGGGTATTTCAATTCAAAACCAAGCGGTTATATTACATTTCAAACCATGTGACCAAAACTCAAACAAACTGTTGGCACGAGGTTTGTGTTGATTATTAAGCCCGCGGTTAAGTTATATGTTAACATGTGACCGCTATCCATGTTGATTGCGCGCGGGGTTTTTGGTGTCAAACGGTTATATGTGTGGGCGCGTTTTTTATGTGGAGTCTATCCCATGGTGTTGGGCGCCACATCATATGATCCATATGTTAAAAGTGCACGTGGTTTTTAAAGTTTTGGTTAAAACAGTGCACACCCACGCGCCTGGACACATGTCCAGTCCTGGTTCAACCATGTAACGGAGCCCCTTTTATGCGCGGGGAAGTTGGCCACATGGCCCCATGCGCCCAACACCTCCGAGTTTGGGGGCTTGATTCCGGGTAACTGTTCGATAGTTTGACACCATTTTTGGAACGCGCGTTTGGGCTGAGTTTTGTGACCGAAAACGCTCAGAGCTAGGTTGATGCTTCCAGAGGTGCAGAATGGCGAACAGGTAACAGAGCTTGAAGGGGAAAAATGGCAGAAGCCATAACTTTTGGAGTTTTTGGCCAAATCAGGTGCTGTAAAAGCCCAGCTAGGGGTTTTTGGATGTTCTGAGTCCATTGGTGATGTTTTCATAGGCATTTGGAGACTTCTAATGCAGGTTTTTAACCATTGAATCTTGAGGAAGCTCTAGGGACCATTGAAGCCCTCATTGTTTGAGGCATTGCTCTGATGAGCACATATCCATTTTCTGAGACTGAATAGTCATTATTGACTGTTTATGATGCTATGAACACATTGGGATAGGTTTCATATCCATTGGAGGACTTTTACAGGTGTTTTTTCCTCATTCAAGCTCAGGGAAGCTTGGAGGTCACATGTAGAAAAGGTCATTGTTGGATGAGCCATTGTCCATTTGCAGAGTTTTAACAGTCATTTTTGGGGTTTTTATGTATTCTGAATCCAATGGTACAGTCTGTAAATCCATTGGAGTTGAGAAGAATCTTGTAAAGAGCATTTGACAAACTAATCCCAAAGAGCCAAGCCCATTGAAGGAGGCTCAAGGAGACGTAGCCCAGAGAGGGGTGAACTCCTTTATCATCTTGCTATTGTTGTGAGTTTGCTGTGTTATTTGATGCATTTTATATTGCTGTAAATTGGTTTATAACACATATTTAATAATTTAAAAGAACCTTTCTTCTCACATGAACATTGACAAGAAGAAGCAAGAACCTAACACATAAACAAGTTTGCACATTTAAACACATGAAGCAAGGTCCTGTTAAGGTTTATTTTATTGAAGTAGAGGGTGCTTGCATAGCATAACAAGTCAGCCTTCTATTTTCAGATCAGTTGAGGATTCAAACCCATGTAACCTTGCTGAAGAAGGAAAGAAAGGGAGTAATTTTGGGGGGCAAAGGAAGATCTGCAAGAGAGAAGAATGGATAAAATAAACTCTAGAAGGGAAGAGAGCATTTTTTAACTCCTGAATTGAGAGGAAAACTGAGAAGCAAAGCTTGTTCTGGATGTAAGAATCCATGGGTAGGGTTTTCACTTCAAGCTAATAAATGAGAATGATGAGTGACTGTGAAAGTACTCGTGCAGACCTCCTTGATTGGTATAGAGAGAAAACCGGTTGCCAAGATCCCGTGGGGGGAGGAGAGTAATGTTCGTCCCTGACTGTCATTGAGAAAGGATAAAGCATCTTTCTGAGAGTGTCATGGTCTAGCTCGGGGGTGGCCAATGGTAAGTCCGTCAGGAGTGGTTGTGCCTATGGTTGGGTGGAAACATGCACCCCTTTCAACAACCACTTCACATTTTTGAGTTCCGATAAGTATATTTATACTCTGTGTAATACAATGGATGTGATGATTGAATGTATTTGTTTATGGTTAAGTTTTATAGTGTTTGAACAATTATTAAAAATTCTCTTTTGCTTTTGTGAACTACTATATTTACATGGCATTCGATTTACCTCGGTCTAGTCACTAGAGAGTTATGGAATGTGAGTCTGTAGGAGAGTCAGGGTAGTATTAACTAAAATGTTTAAGTCCCGCCAACCTCTTTAGTCTACCTTAGCGGGAATGACAAGTTCAAACTCTATGGAAGAAGTGTTCTTCCTTAAGACCATTCACCCGTGTGACCAAGGGCTCATTGCCGCAACCTTAACAAATTCATGACCAAGAATTAAGCATGTAGCCCCTTGAGAATTTTGGAATACCTGTGTGACCAAGGTGTGGGAACCTTGTGCTAAGCCCACAAGGAGCTAAGTCTTCCTAGCATCGAAACTCCAAGATTTTGGAGCTTCGGGGTGTTATGACTTTACAAATTCCAAGTTAGCTGAAGACAACTTGGTTGACTCGGTTAACCATGAGGTTGATTGATGTTTGGTGGTTTCCCTAACCATAGTAGATAGAACTACCACACCGTTAAACCTTGAGTCCCTTACTAGTCACAAAGTAACACGAGTCGTAGACCTGAGGGAATTCAGGAGCCTTCCTGACCATTAGATCTACGTGGTGATCAACCTGACACTGACCGCTTTAGGAGAACAAAGGTTTTCAACCTCCAAAACCCCTGAATGTCAAACTTACAAATTAATATGAGCCATGGATGTGGGGAGTTCGTTGAGAACCCCTCTTAACCATCCTTCAACCACGAAATGTGCTCACGGATCACATGTATCTGGGAGATAAACCATTAGAGAGATTTGGGTTGTTAAAGTGTGAAGTTTCTCGAAGCCACAAACAATGGAGTAAATCTTGATCGTTGATAGATAGGGGATGTGTGTCACTATATCCGGTAATCTGTAGACTTAGTACTCTGGGAGGAGGCTAGAAACTGCACACAAAAACTTATGAAGGTCAGTGTCACAAATAAACAAGAGCCTTCAATCTAGAGGAGCTTCAGGATCCCTCTTGACTGTTTGATCTAGTTGGCAGTTATTCCAATGTTGACCAACTTTTGGAGGCATGAGGAGTTTTCACCACGAAACTCCCGAACACCGAAATCCTGAAGTATATAGAGCCATGGATCTGTGGGTCCATGTGGATAGAACTTGACCATTAGATCTAGGCTATGGTTATTTCAATGTTGACCAACTCCGGGAGTCACGAGGAGTTTTTATTGCAAAACTCTTGAAGTCTGAAATCCCAAAGTAACAGGAGTCATAGATCTATGGATCTACGTGGTCAGATCTCAACTGTGAGATTTGAAGGATGTGGGAAAGTTGTTTGTCTAGGGTTGACATCATTCAATGATGTCATCCAAGGTGATGTAGACCCTCAAACAAGGTGCCACATGTCATTGAGATATGGATTTTTTTGAAACCCCTTATACCTATCGGAGTGTGACACATGTCACCCATAGCCTCTGGTACGTTGGCCAAGGTGGTTGGAGATGTAATTGGGAATCCGAGAGTTCAGGACTCTAAAGGATTTGGGGTGCAGTATCGTGGAGAGTGTTAGCACAATATTGGTTTATGCCTCAGCATTTCATAAGTGGCGCTACCTAATATTTCACAGAGAACAGAATCTGCATTTCATTATTCATTTTGGCAAATGAATAGAATTGTTATGGGATTTTTATTTGTTTTGGGTAAAATTGAAATTATATTTAATTATTCTCAATATCCAAGTTCAATCATAAAATCACCCACATATTTATGATACCGAATTGCATGCAGAAACAAAGTCCGGCGCTACCTATAGGTGCTACATAATATTCTGGCAGAGGCTAAATTGTGCAGAGTTATTCAGCCAGTTTTGAGTCACTAATTTAAAACTTGGCTTATGAGCAGTTGAGGATGTATTTTTGAAAACTGGAGGAGTTTTGTGTTCATAACATTGTTATTGGATAAATCCGTAAGTGCGGACATAAACCGATCTCCCTAGATCCACCTGGATCTAGAACAAAATAGGACAGAATGATACTCTTTCCCTAGATTTTAATTATTGAATATGCTAAGAGGAAAAATTAAAGAACTTACCTTAAAAGTGATTCCTTTGATCTTTGTTGCTCCTGCTTCACTCCAATGCTCTTGTACAGTCACAATCAAGACAATATGAACCAATCGAAGTGAAGTAAACACATTCTATTCAACAATTAATCTATGCATATGATCAAGGAGTTATGCAATAAATTACAATTCACTTTGTGGGACAGGGACACATTGCTGTATTATATTAAAAAGGAAAGAGAGATTACAACTGTTTCCTTGATGTCGTAAGGTCCCTTCCAACTGTCCTTCGTTCCCCACACACTTTTCTCCAAGGATTATGAAACCATAGATCTGATAGCTACTCACAATCTATCTTGACAAAGCAAATCTCAAAGCCACTTCAACCAAGCTAATAATTCCAAGTCAATCAAGAACAAGCTCATGAGCCAACAAAGCTAACCCAAGCTAACAAAAGCTAACTTTCTCCATGATAACTCCTCTCCTTTTATAAGTTGAAGAGGATAAGGTGAGGAGGTTAGGATGATCCCACTAAATCATGAAATCGAGTAAGATCCAAACCATTCGGTTGCCACCTCACCATATAAGCTTCTCCTTCTCAAAGATTCGAGAAAACGCTCATTTTTCCCACGTGCTGGAATTCTCGCACCCTAGCTATAGAGCAACCTGCGAACACCTCGCACCCTAGCTATAGTGCAACCTACGAGAATGGGTCATTATTGCACCCTGCCTATATAGCAACCTGCGAACTTCCTTTTTTATAAGATTTTTACATAGGAAAATGCTACTTCTTTTATTAGGAAAAGTTCTTCTCCCTTATCTCTTTAGGAACTCAGGCCACTGACCCCTCTGAAGGCAACAGATAGGTTTACATCATTAACAATCATAGGGATGATGAAAATAATGTGTAACAAACATTCCAAATGACAAAAACCTCTCTTAGTTTTTCAAAATGTGTTTTGGTTTGAGAGATATTGGATATAGAAGTAGGCGTTGCATACTCTACACAGTGGCGATGCGTACTAATTTCCTGTAGTGGTCACGGTTTTGATATTCGTCTTGTTGGGAGGTTTCCACATGTCAAGGAGAGTTTGAATGAATTCTCAAGGATCATTTAGATATCAAGGGACACCTGCACCTAAGATTTAGATCCATTAAAGGCCTCATGCATGAGGTGGAAACAATTTATTAATGACTTCCAACAAATTCCTGAAAATCAACTGTTTGTTGGATTTTTGTGTGTTTGACTGTTGCCACCTATCTCCAATGCTTAGAATCCAATGGAGGAGATGGGATTTGAACTTCTTAGCTTATTTGGATGATATTTTCTATTTAAAGAGGGAGATATCTCTTGGAGAAGAGGATTGATGAGCCAAGAGAGGCTAGAGAGAGTAGGAATAGACAGTTTCATGTGTGTGTTCATTTGTAAGCCTGTGAGCATTTTATGATTGTAAGTATTAATGCTATTGGATACTCATGAGCACTGTGATTTCAGATTGTAAACCTTTGTCTATATTTCTTCTTATTTGAATATATTGTAGATTTGAGGATCAAAGGTTGTCAATGATTTATGGATCTCTAAGTAGCAGAGAATCTATTGTATTTCGCCCATCAGTCATTGCTTATATTCAAGTATTTGTTGATTCATTAAATTGAGAGGATATCTATTTACTGAACATTCTATCTCATGCTTTCCTTCTTCATTTCTTCCACCTATCAGCATATAATCTTGTTTTCTGTTAAGAAGCTTTTGTGCCTTAGATGAGTGGGATGTTTGTGACTCCATTTCCCATTGGTGTAGCCTACTGATCTGTAGTTTCCTTCCCTATCTCTTTCTTTATCCATCTTGTTGATCCACCTATTCAAAAACAAAGTTATATTTTACATTCTGATGGGTGCTGAGCTTACACTTTAGCAGTCAAAGTGTGACTTTCAGTGCTAACATTTTTGGCGTCGTTGTCGGGGATGGATTTGAGCAGATTGAAAATATCCCTGGGAAGAACGACACTGCATAGCTCCAGATTTAGATGGTGGCTGAAGTTGGACACCTTCAAGATTACACATTCACCATGGAGACTCCATTGTTCAGAATCTGTTGGTGACTCCACTGGGGATGAGGGAAATCAAATGGATATGAAGGCTATCCTGGCCAAGAGGTTTGCCCCACTCAATTTCTCAGCCATAGATGGTTATCCACATCTTGTGCCTCAAATTGATGAATGGAAATATCTGTTGCCCAAATTTTATGAAGGTGAGAATGACAACCCTGTTGAGCATGTTCATGAATTTCATGTTTTGATGCAGCAGCTTGACATTCATCATGAAGATATATTGATGAAAATGTTCATGTTTTCATTGGAAGAAGATGTGAGGCATTGGTATAGAACACTCCCTGCTTCTAGTATTTCCTCTTTGAAGGACTTTCATGATGTTTTTTATTCTCATTGCAAGAAAAATTGTCTAGCTGAAAGACTTTTTGAGAATTGTTGTGAGGGGTATGCATCATATATTCAAGATTCAACAAGTGATTCATCTAGCACTGATGATGAAGGGGATGATTGTAGAGATAAAGACTTAGATGATGAGTTTCATAACGCTTTTCCTAAATTTGAAGAAAAAATGCATCATTCATGTCAAAATCTAGGTCCCCAAGAGAAAGATCAATATGGACAATCCATCATTTCCTTATCTCCTCCTTTTCTTGATTATTTAAGTCAAGAGGTCATCTTAGATTCAAATTTTTTTCATCATGAGAATAGAATTTCATCTTGTCATGACCGAATTCATAGCTTATCAGTTCCTCCTATTGTTAATGAACCAATGTGCCATGATTTGCCAAGTTTTGATGACTATGAGGAGTTTTTCCCTGAATAACTAGTTGTCCCAGCTATTGTACTAATCCCCTTAGCCATTAATAGTCAAATGGTCATTGATTCACCTTTGTATGATAATTATGAAGATGATTTCCATGAACAGTCTGTTGAAGACCTTATATCAAAGAAGTACCCTTCCCATCAAAGCAATAATAGCTTGTTTCAACCCTCATGTCATATTTTTGTTGTTGAAAAAGAAGAAAAAGATGATAATCTAATTTTAGAGGGTGAAAAACTGAGAAACTGGGACCATAAGCCAAGTTATGATGAATATCCCTCAGAATTAGAAGATAAGATAGAAGAATTTAGTTTCCAAAGAACTTCTAATTGTGATGAACTTCCGTATCAACCCCCTATTCCTCTTGAAGACAAAAGCTCAGTTTCATCAAGAAGCCAAGATCAAATGCCATGTGATCAGATGAGAAAGGTTGAAATTAAATAAAGATAAGCATCACTAATCCTTTTTCCTAATACACCTCATGATCAGGAGTGGACCAAGGCCATATGAATTGAGGATAAATCAGAGAATGAACAAGCCATACAACAACCAAGAATAGTGGATGAAGGACCTAATGCAATGTTGTAGGGGCAAGTATTGATGATGTTTTTCAGGATCCATTTGCAGCCTGTCTGCAATAAGAAAATGGGCATAGGCTCATTGATTTCTTCAATGGAAAGTTTATTTCCAAATGTTTCTTTGATGCGCATTCAAGTAAGAATTATCTCTGGTGCTTAAGGAAGCACATTTCAAAACTTCAAATAGTTGAAAAAATGATGAAATGGCTTCATTGGTTGTTTCATGTAACATGAACGCTTCAATTTCCCAATAATTAGAGTAGGTGTGTGCAATAAGTTTGTTGGAAAAGTATAGTTTTCATCATTTTGTCCGTTATAGTTTTCATTTTCATTTAGTTTCAGTTGAGGGTCATAGATCAAAGCAGATTGTAGAGGTTAAAGGTTGAGAGCATGACTCCACAAGCCAAAAGGATAAGGCATTGAAACTACAAGAGTTCTTAGAGCCTCACAGGGAGGAATCTATCCCCCACGGATCCTATGTTATCACAAGAATGGTTTATGCCTCAGCGTTGCATACGTGGCGCTACCTACATGTGCTGCCTAATATTTCACAGAGAACAAAATCTGCATTTCATTATTCATTTTGGCAAATGAATACAATTGTTATGGGATTTTTATTTGTTTTAGGGAAAATTGAAATTATATTGAGTTATTCCCAATATCCAAGTTCAAGAACCAAAGAACCCACATATTTATGCTACTGAATTGCATGCAAAAACAAAATCGGGTGCTACCTACAGGCACTGCATAATATTCTGGCAGAGCCTAAATTGTGCAGAGTTATTCTGCCAGTTTTGAGTCACTAATTTAAAACTTGGGTTATGACCAGTTAAGGATGTATTTTTTAAAACTGGAGGAGGTTTTTGTCCATAACATTCCAATTGACAAAAACCTCTCTCAGTTTTTCAAAATGTGTTTTTTTTTAGAGATATTGGATATAGAAGTAGGCGTTGTGTACTCTGCACAGTGGCACTTCATACTAATTTCTTGTAGCGGTCATGGTTTTGATATTCGCCTTGTTGGGAGGTTTCCACATGTCAAGGAGAGTTCGAATGGATTCTCAAGGGTCATTTAGATATCAAGGGACACCTTCACCTAATATTTAGCTCCATCAAAGGCCTCATGCATGAGGTGGAAACAATTTATTAATGACTTCCAACAAATTCCTAAAAATCAATAGTTTCTTCGATTTTTGTTTGTTTCACTATTTCCACCTATCTCCAAGGATTAGAATCCAATGGAGGAGATGGGATTGGACCTCATTTGGTTATTTGGATTCTATTTTCTATTTAAAGAGGGAGATATCTCTTGGAGAAGAGGATTGATGAGCCAAGAGAGGCTAGAGAGAGTAGGAATAGGCAGTTTCCTGTCTGTGTTCATTTGTAAGCCTATGGGCATTTTATGATTGTAAGAATTACTGCTATTGAAGACTCATAAGAGTTGTGATTTCAAATTGTAAAACTTTGTCTATATTTCTTCTTATTTGAATATATTGCAAATTTGAGGATCTAAGGCTATCAATGATTTATGGATCCCTAAGAAACAGAGGATCTATTGTATTTTTCCCATTAGTCATTGTTTGTATTCAAGTATATGTTGATTGATTAAATTGAGAGGATCTCTATTTACTGAACATTCTATCTTACACTTTCCTTCTTCATTTCTTCCACCTATCAACGTATAATTTTGTTTTGTGTTAAGCAACTTTTCTGCCTTAGATGAGTAGAATGTTTGTGACTCCATTGACCATTGGTGTAGCCTATTGATCTATAGTTTGCTTCCCTCTCTCTTTATTTATCCATCTTGTTGATCCACCTATTCAAAACCAAAGTTATCTTTTACATTCTGATGGGTTATGAGCTTACACTTTAGCAGTCAAAGTGTGACTTTCAATGCTAACAGAGAGACCAAAAGGATCAAAGTCCAGAGTTACATGGAAAGCTTACGGGACTTCAAAAGTTTGGGACTTCGAGAGGTCTCCTGCGTAGACAGAAAAGGGGCACTCAGTGCCAAAGCATCGAATGTCAAATTATCCTTATGCGTATGCCTTAACGAGGGGAAGGGTCCGCTGTCAGATTTAGTGATGGATGGAGCTCCACCATAGATATAGGAGTGTTGGGATCTCTGGGACTTCGGGGAGTTATGGATGATATGTATGAGACAAACCCATGTGGCCCTCGACTAATAATGCCCGGATATCTTCGGGAGGTAATGAATTAAAAACCCAAACTTCGATCTTAGTATGGTGGCGATCGTTAGAAATCTTGTGGCGAGCAGAAGCCGATTGAGATCCCAGAACTAGGTTTTAAGATAGTTAGGAAAAACGAATTTATGATTCCCCACCACTTAAAAGAGTATTTAGGGGTCGGGTGTGTTACAAAACATGTTTACAAAACCCTTTCCAAAAGAATTTTTTCAAATTCAAAGGAAAAATATAGGGGTTTATATGATGTAACAATATTTTTTTTAATGTTGTAAGTTGTTGCATCATTTTGCTATAATATAAATTTTGAATAATGAAGGTTGTAGCAGCAATATGAATTTGCAATAAAAAAATTTAAGTGAAATAATTAAGGGGGAGAATGTTGGAAGTGATTAATTATTTCACCAGCTGCTGGATTTACGAAGGGTCACCACCACTGCGAATTTGTGATAGTTGAAATTTTGAAAAGTTACCACTGCCACACATTTTCAACTATGAATGACTGGAGTGGCAAAGGGGCACCACTGTCAAATGATTGATCCATCAAATGCTTAAGGGCCAACATCGTCATAGTCAAATTAATTTTTAATTAGTAGTTTTTTTTAGTTATGTAACTAACTAATATTCGAAGGGTCAATCTCATGTGTGTGTGTGTGATTCAACAGTTAATTTAGAGAGATTTTTTAGAGTGTTAACGATGGATTTTATGCTCATTTTATGTTTCAATTTGAGTTTGTAAACTCATGTTAACTATGTTAGTTTTTAATACTATTCCAGAATGCTATGTTTTTAATGATTTTGCTATAGAAGGTATTTTAATTTTATTAGAAGAATTTTTTCTATAGCAATCTTCTAGAGAATAGTTCTATGTTATTATGTTACAAGGAGAGATATTTCTGAAGCTGTTACTGGGTTTTAGTGAACTGTTATTACCTCTCTGTATTTATGTAGCAATCTATGTTTTTTTGTTACCCCTATAATACATCCATGCAACCTTCACCCTTTAAAAAAAAACACCATGGTCACCACAACCATGTCCCCGACCTCACCCACAAGAACAATAGTAGCTTTCCCCTCCACGTTCTTTGCAAATTCGGCGATGCTAATAGAAATTCCTCTTGACTATCTTTTAGGGAGCCTATTTTTTAAATTATTTTTCCAATACTTAAATGATGGAAAAAAGATATCACACACTACTGAAGAAATTACTCACTCACAACAATCTACTCTCTTCTCCTCTACATCTTACAAAAAATTACTTTTTTCTCCTTTCCACATATTCCTACGATTTTTTGGAGGGGGTCACACCCAATCATGTTCTAATACCATATTAAAATGAAAGAGTAAATTACATAATGCATTCAACATTATTGAATTAATGTAATGATACATATAAATCAAAAAAATCTTTGTTTTAAGATAGGAAAACTATCTTTGATCCTATAATCTATTTAGTTCAACAAATATACCAACTTTATACCATTCTATGAAGCATGTAGCTCGAGAGAATCTCTCACGTCCAACTAGCTTCAATAGTCTTCTAAAAACTAGAAACAAAGTCTTCTCTTAGAAATGAACTCTACCTAATAATAAATAATAATCATAACACCATCAACCTCACATAATGCAAATAAAAGTTACATATTCTAACACTATGATCGGTTGTATCCTTCTTGGATCTATATCACTCCTTAAATATACATTGAATTTACATCCCAAATTTCCAGAACTCCATGTTGCAATGGGTTTTTCACTTGACATGGCATAAGCTATGGATTTCCTTCGCTCCAATGGAATTATTTATGAATATTTATGAATATTTGGAGCCTCTTACAACCTCGCTCCCTCCTTGGAAATCTCTTTTTTGAATTTTTTTATTATATATTCATAATGTTTACCATAAATTCTAGATCCATGCTTGCTTGAGCATTATGGTGAAGAGAAAAAAAAGGAAGAGTGGGGATGTTATTGGGATCTTTTATATCATCATTTTGAGAGAAATATTCATACTTATACAATCTTGTACAAATTCTATAAATATAATTGGATATTCACCCTTCCTTTCTTTTGTTGAGGCATATGATGTTTTTTTTCAAGACGAGAACTAAGAAGTAGAAAATTGAAATATTCTCTCTGTCACAGACATGCATATGCAGTTGAAGAAGTCCGAGTTCTTCATATTTTACTAAAATTAAATATTTGTGGCTAGTATATATTATTGTATGTTATAATCATGCATTGCAGGTAGACATTTGCGACAATATTCTATGCACATATAATGGACACGCAAATATCCCTAGGTGGTTGACCTCTTGATTTTCTCCTACAAACATTTCTTCTGGAGTCTTGTTCCCAAGTATACGGTGAGGAATTTTGTTTTGCACATATACAGTGATCATAATTGCTTCTTCCCATAGATGCATCGATAAATACTGATCATGAATCATGTCCTTCACTGCTTCCATTATTGTCTGATTCTTTCTTTCTACCACAAAATTCTACTGAGGATTGTAGGGAGTAGAGAGCTCCATCTTAATCCAAACTTATCTGCAGAATGATTTGAATTCATTCGATGTGAACTCTCCTCCATTATCCGACCTTAAAATATTTATCTTTTTTTCAGAAAGATTCTATACAAGGGCCTTGAATTCCTTGAACTCGCTGAATAATTCACCTTTTGTTTTCAAGAAATAAATCCAAGTTTTACATGAGAAATCATCAATAAATGAAACATAATATACATACCCTATAAGAAAAGTGAATGTCATTGGTCCACACACATCTAAGTGCACGATGTCCAAAAATGCTTTGTATTTGTTGTCACTACTTGGAAATAGACTCTTCATGTTCTTTCCTTATGCACATCTCTTGCATATACCATCATTACTATTCAATGTAGTAATTACTAGCTCAACTTCTTCAACTATGTCTCAAATGGATTCAAGTTTTTATTTGATTTGAGATACCCTCGTGAAGTAGGATTGAATTATTTCTAAAATTTTCATCTTCACATTCTTTAGTTGTGTTGTCAATGTCATGTTCTAGTTGATATTATTTCCTTCATATAATTATGATAAAGCTTATCTCATTTTATTTGTATTATTCAATGATGAGACATGATGGATTAAGTGATCCTTGATAGAATATAAAATGATCCTCTTTGCCTTAACCTGATTCTTATTGTACTTTGTCTTAGCCTCATCTCCTTCCGGCTCTTGAAATTATTCTTCAATGGACCCTTCTAGGTCATTCTCTTTTAGAATGAGCATCACTCTATATTTCCATGCTCGAAACTTATCATCACCCTCAAGCTTCTCATCAAGCTTAGTGTTGGAAGTCATTGTGCCTCGAGATCTAGAAACATGACAAAAAATGAATCTTTACAGAAATGAGTTTTGGACTTACCAGATAGTGTGCTATTCCAAGGAGAGATCCTTTCTTCAAGAATATGCTTCAAATCAATTTTTATATTCCACACACCTTGACCTAGGGTTTTATGAGGAAACCCTAATTTTTTGATTTTAGAATTTTGGAGATTTGATCTAGGGAAAAAATGTACCCTCCTTAGGAAACCTTCTTGGTGGATTTGTGAATGTTCATTCCAATGGTTATATTGTTCTAAAGGAAACTAGTTATGATACCATGTTAAATTTTTTTATGCTTGTTTAACCATAGAAAATGTTACACCATCATCACCCAACCATAGGCACTTACACGTTTCATCCCCGAGCACAGTAACCTTTTCTTGTATAGACTCCGACAATTCCACTATAGAACCAAGAGATAAAACCTAGCACGACGTCTAGCTTAACCAAAAATATCAACAGTTGTGGAAACAAATTAGTACCAAGAGATTTTACCTTTACTAAGAGAAACACACAAGAGAGAGATACCAGAAAGACTAAGCAAGGAAATACTTCACCACTTCAACTACCGCGTCATCTTCCTCAGACTTGTGCCTCCTTTTGTGTCACCATTGTAGTTGTTGCAACTAATACTCCTTAGACTTGCGCCCTAGTTGAGAGAGTGAGAGTGTGTGTCAAATGAGCTAGTGTCTGGCTCTATTTATCCTATCCTATCCAAGTGACTTTTCATGTGGGATCCACTTTTATTTCTAGATCCTTCTAATTCTTTATTATTATTCTCCTTGGTTGAACTTCTCTTCTAGGGTATTTCCACACATGTTTAATGGTTTTCTTTCTTCTAGAATCTTCTTCTCTAAGAGAAACGGTTGTCCTCGAGGTTAATACCTCCCGAAACTACCAAAACATCAATAGATCCATGCATCAATTATTTTTTTATATTGGGTTTGACACTATCACAATCTCCTTGGATGACTTGGTATAATTTCCTAGCCTCCTACACTTTTTCCCATGGTTATATCCATGACTTTCTCTCCTTGGTTTTCAAGGGCATGGTAATTTTCTTTCCATTTCCTTTTAGTTTGATGCAATATATTTCAAGGGAAATGATTTCTTTCATCTTTATTCCCCATGGTCATCGGACCAATGCTAAGTAGCCAGGGATACCTTCAACCAGATTTATTACTTTGAAGTTGAATACTATCATAATCCCCATAATAAAAATATCCTCATTCTTTAATATGCCAATAGGTTTGAAAAATCATTGGTTTGTGAGTTTAAGGAAGTTTTTGGATCTTATTTTCTAAGGCCTGCCCATTTTGATCAATTTTTTTTTAGGGAGAATATTCAATTATGATCCAAACTCAACCACTACATGAGGGATCATGAATTTGTCAACATCAAGATCAACTTGTGGGTTATATTCCTATTGGATCTTTTCTTGAGTAAGATGTCTAATATTTTTTCTTGCATTTTACTCTTATTCACATTCTTTTAATATGTTCAATAGTAACAATACTTGACCAACTGATTGCTCCTCTTTTAATAGATCAAGTAATCAATTGAAAATGACATCATTGTTGTC
This sequence comes from Picea engelmannii, assembly GCA_009831015.1. Taxonomy (NCBI): domain Eukaryota; kingdom Viridiplantae; phylum Streptophyta; class Pinopsida; order Pinales; family Pinaceae; genus Picea; species Picea engelmannii. The sequence continues at coordinate 1,908,886 of ML776890.1, read as the reverse complement.
TTCCTTATATTGTGGTTTTTCACATTCTCTTTGCTTCCCCTCATTTTCTTGGTCAAAAAATCCAAGTACTTATTTTATGACCTATAGTTATTTTTTTGGATTAGGGTTCCATAGATATTTCTTGACAAGTTGAATTTGTGGTGCTCTAGGCACATTGTCTCCTCGACCTATGAAAGATATTGTAATAACATTTAGATTTTTGTTCTTAAGGACTTAATGAATGGGACCATTTTCACAAGGTTGGTCATTCACATTTTTCTCACTTTCTCCAACATGATATAATAGTCCTCTATGAAGTGATCACTAACTCCACATATATTATACAACTTCAAGTTAGTTCTATCTTTCACTGGGAAGTCAGGGATTAAATAATAATCCTTCAAGTATATAAGTCAATAGGTTCTATCAAATCTTCCTCGACCATATCAACCGTATTATCCACCTTTGAATTATCCTCTTCCTTGATAGACACCTCCTTTTCTTTGGCATCTGCCTCCTCTGTAACCTTGATGTTGGTTCTACTCTGACATTTGTGCATGATAGACATTAAGATAATTTGGCTTGTTTCACCCATTGAGTTGTCATGCTTGAGTACTATGAGTGGATTCCTTGCAGATGGCACACTATTTTGGTTTAGGATTTTTTAGATTATTTGAGTAGTCCTTTATGGTGTGCTTTGAGATCACTTGACATATTTCACAATAATACTTAGTCAAGACCCTTCAAGCATCAAATTATCTTACATTTGGTTCATATTATTTACATTGTTCTTTAGTGTGTCCTTCATTCATATATATTGTACACCAAAGATCACTTCATCAAACAACAAGGTCTCAAAGTGACTTCTACAATATTTCAAATTTTTCTTCAACTGTTTTTTTTCGTAGTTGATATGGTCTAGTCTTCATCTGATTCTGTCTGTTGATATTTTTTCAAGGCATCCTCACAAATTTGTATTTCATTCATTCGTAAAGGTTCTTAGATTTTTTGAAGGAGTCCTTCAAGAAACAATTATAGTAGAAAATCCTTGTTGATCCTGTGAGGGATTTGGATAGGTATATATTTGCATCTCTTGTCATATTCCTTAATATAATCACTTATCATTTGTTTAATTTCTTTTATTTTTTTGGCAGTTAAGTGTTTGACATCCTGCATTTTGAAAACAAACAAGAAGCTTCCCTAAATTTTAGCTCTCATTCTTTTTCTATTTCTGTAAAATTCATGAACCATGTTAGGGATATTTTTCTGAGAGCTCTTGCAAATTGTTCCATCTACTTTTTTTCATCTGAAATGTCCATGTCATCCCAATACTTTTCATATATAAACCAGTGGCACTTAGGATATTCATCTCCCTTTTAAAGAGGAAAGTGATGATGAATCATTGTAATTGAAGAGGGTTTTAGGTTATGTTGATTTTTAATTGGTGGGATCAACTGTGTGACTGATATGACTGGAGTCATTGAATGATTTATTTGTTCGACAGGTTTTATTGGAAGCTTGTTTCTAGGTTTTTCAATTTTGTTGTTTTGACTGGTGGGAATATTTCGTTGGTTTGACACCCTTGGTATTTATAATAAATAAATTTTATCACTTGCAATCATGTATTTTCATAATGACAATTGGTCATGTCAATTTGTTCTTCTTCATATTTTAAATTCAGTAGAGATGGGCACAATCGTGAGATTCTTAACATGGAGGAGTATATTATCATCATCTTCGACACATGTACTCAATTTCCTTCAGTCAATGGTAGTTGAATACAAAGTCTTTCAATGAATTATACTTCGTCATATAGTTGATACAACATGAAAGAAAGGCTAGGATATACTTGGAAATTCTTCGAGAGAAATTCTCTAACTTTGGGACTTGTTGACATCCATTATTACCACGTTGTTTCCTAGTTGAATGGTTCCAAATCCAACACTTACCAATTGTACTTCTTATTCCAACTCAATAACTGTTGGGGATGCTTCTCTTTCCACATACGGTTGGTTTTTGCCACACTAAGATTGGTCTAGTGATCCAATGACTTGTTTCTCATGAGGACTCCTTTGTAAGATCAATGAGGGTCTACAACATCATGTATCTTTGATTTTTGTTTTTGTCTTTTATCCCCTTCGATCATTTTCAAGTCAACCATTGGTTTGTGGAATTTCATTCTTTGTGTGGTTCTTTTATTCATTGCTTCACCCAATGTGTATTCTCTTTGTCTCGTGGTTGATATAGTCCCTTTTCTTGGCATGTTTTTAGTTCTTCTTCGATGCAAGTCGACTAGGATTTATTCACTCCGCTTCAAGAATCTCGTGAATAGTTACCCCCTATTACTGACTTGGTTCTTCGTCGCAGTCACAAATGATAGCACAATCAGTCATATGAATTTTTGTAGAAAATAACCCCAATATTCTTGATTATTATTGTAGATGAATTTCAATAATTTCTCCCAATATTCTTGTTTTCTTTTCTAGTTGGTGTTGATTGACTTTCTTAGAGGGGGTATGTACTCAACAATGTGTCCAAATCCTTTTTCAATTAATTTTTTTTTCAAAAAAACTAGTACTATATAGAGAAAGATGTTGATCAAGTTGTTTCAAACCTTATTTTGATGTCATCGACATATGTGTGTTCTTTGATTTCTTTCTCCTCATAGAATTCATCTATGATCTTCTATATCCACTTGTATATTTTTTCATCCATCGTTGATCAATTTGGACATCAACCACTCGTCCTTTGTGAGGTTATTCATGTGGTTCTCTCAACATACTTCATTATCTCTTCAGTCATTGCTTCTATAACGTTTTTGTCACTCTTTGTGAGAAACTAATCCCTTTATTTTGTGAGAGTAAAATGGTTTCTTCTGGCATAGTTTTCCAAGTATTTTTTCTAGTTTCCTTTGCCACCACTTACAATTCTCCCTTAAACTCAACTTCTATGTATGCATGCGACTATCATACAAAATCCCCAGTTCATGTGCTACACACAATTAAACCAATGTCATAATATAAGGTATTACATAAGTTAATTTACCAATAAGCACATACACACAATATATACAAGAACAATACAATAATATACAATAATTCATTCATAGAAAGACAAATAAGAGAAGAATAGTATTAGAGCCAATAATATGTAGTGTTGTATTATATAGATCAAACACCATTATTCTCTCCTAATACATCCATGATCACATCTATTTATACAATTCTTTAGTTGTAACGTAGTTATAATTGATCCTAACTACATTGGTTAGTTGACAGACTAAACTTTCCTAGTAGATTTCCTTTCATAGTCTATTGACAATTTACCTTAGTTGACTATTCAACCTAGTCAACTTGGTCGACTAAGCCCTCCAAAACCTCCCATGCCCCATGTTTTCCTTGCTTAGTCACCTCATTTCATCATTTTGGAAGTGACTTGGTCCTAACTTTATTGTTATATTAGGCATTCCCTTATTATAGATGACTTCCCCCTAGATAGGGATAAACACCACTCCCTTGGCCTCTCTCCTAAAATGTCACCCTTATTTGGTTACATTACATAGACCTCAACTACAAAATTCATTCCAAAAAGTGGACACTTTCGTCCTCTCATATTTCACCTCTTTCCACCACTCATGCTACAAAAAGATCATTTCTATCTTTTCCCTTATTATCTCATTGTTGACATATAACACCTTCCATTCCTTCATTGTTGTTCATTTAGTTCCACTATCCCCTGCACTTATATTATTCCCTTATTGACATATGTTTCATGTTTTCTTAATTTCACCTCAACAACATTATTGCCTACATTCTCTCTTCAACTCCTTGCCAACATGATTGCCTCATTCCTTCACTCACGTTGCACCAACTATACTGCCTCTTGCTTCTTTTTCCTTCATTGGTTCTTTTTTATCACCTCTTCTTCCTACTCATCTACTTAATATCCTTCCCTAGAGTTTTTGTTGTTGTTGTTATCCCTTTCCCTACTTGGGGCAAGCCACTACATTTTTTGATGCAAGGACCTAGCTTATTTTAGCATGCCCCAACACTATCTGATTCCACCCATAGGTAGGTGAAAGTACCACCCTCTTATTGTTTCTCTTCTATTTCCTTTATGATGTCTTGTTAATCATCTAATTATCACATTCCTTCCATGATAGTTATATTTGATGAACTTGCTTTTATAGTCTAGGTGTTATTTTTATTGTAATAGTTATACTTACTCACACTTCATTTTTGTTCTCTTTCCATTTTTCCACGAACATGATTGTTATAGTTTGTTATCTCTAATATCACATTTTATCTATTACATAAGTAGTAGCTAAGCATGCTTGAACCCCGATCCAAACATTATTGTTTATCATACATCTCATGTTTCTCAATCTTTCTTTCTTCTTTGTCTTACATGTGCTTGATATCATATATCTTGTGTTTATGTGGTGTGTAGCTTCACTCTTTGGACTAATTATCAAGAAATGGGGTTTCCATCCAAAATTCAAGAACATAAGTGAAGTGAAACATTTCATATGACAACCTTGATGTATATGGGTATTAGCTCAATATACAGACACTAGCAGGAAAAAACCATATTCATAATTGATTTGCTATTGTTGCTACTCTTATTTTCACTTTTCGGGGTATTGTCATTCTTTGCAACTCACTACTATTCCCATCTCATGGATAACATTTCCTACAAAGGAAGAATGTGTATTTTGTGAAATTCTTCTTTGAGTACTCATGTATTCCTACTCACCTCTAGGTATGATGTATTGTTTTCTCCCATGTCATTTTCACACGTGACCTTCTTGATGCGTGTGACCTTCTTTATGATGAAATGATACATCTTTAAATGTTCTTATATGATAGACCAACTTCATTGACATCCCCTTAATGTATCCTAGATGTATGGTCTCTTAGGGATTTTTAATTTTTTACAGAGGCCCCTTGTCACCTTATGTTTCATGGTCTTTGGCCCTGATATCTGATCTGGTTCGTGTTGATGCTCAAGGAAGTCATTTGGGGATAGTTTATAACTCTTTAGGTTCTATTTAAGGTGAAAACCCTCGATTGGTTCTATGATACTTAGGTTGATTCATTACAAATCCACAATGGTAAAAAACTATTTACTCTTACATCTATTTATCAGGTCAAATGGGTCAAACATCCTTAACCATTTATAATTTCTTTGCAGAGAGTGTACCATGGGTTATTAAACAGGGTACTTCACCCATGTTCTATATAACACATAATCATAAGGGTGTTTTGGACCTAAAAACCCATTACAATGTTATAAAACCCATGGTACCGAATAAGGCTATGCAATATGACTTTTATATATGACTTAGACCGTCCAAGACTAACTTAACATACACCTACACCTTGAGGTTAATCCCTTATTTATTTATACTATTCAATTTCTCTTTTTAAAGGTTCTTTGAATCTCTCCTAGTTTTTGTTATTATAATTTAGTAACTCTTGATGATTTGTGACACATTTTGATTTAGCTCTCTTCCACCTCTCTCATGATCTTAGGATGTTTTCACTTGTCATATCAAATACCTCTATAATGACCTCTCGAGATTAATTTGTCTCCAACCTTATACTTATTGATTCATCCTAGGGAATCCACATTGGCATAGTTCCACTAATACCTTCAATTATTCAATCTATCAACCTCGAATGATGTTCTATCATATCTAGTTAAAGGGAGTTATCATACCCTCACAGGTTTGTTGGGTCTCTCTACTCAACAATTTCATCGATATATATATATATATATATATATATATATATATGGTAGTATATCTAGTGCTATATGTACATATATCTATTTATATTAGAGATCATATGCAAGTCTTGTTTTGCAGGTAAGTTTAGACATGTGTGTAGCGTTGTTTGGGACATGGATTAATCTTGAAGGCGTGTCACGACACTCCCTTTCAACCCAAGTATCTCTAGCACCTACAATGGTGAATTATTGGTAACTTCCTTCCATACTTGTCTTTTTATTTTTATCATTAGAGTTTCTAGCTAACTAAAGGGATCTCCTAAAATTAACCCTATATTGTAAGTTTACTTTAATTTGATAATTTGATTGTAAGCCCCAATATAAAATCTACATGAAGTACCTTAATAACCTTTTCTTCTCCATGAGATACATATCTGAGAGAAACCCACCTATATCTTTTCCTGATTCCAAGGCTGGTACCTAGGATAAACTAGATTCTTAAGGGCTCAAGGCTTATAAAATAATATGCTCATTAAGAGATCAACAAGTCACTTGTTGGAATTGATTATGAGGCAGATGATAACAATCCTTGTTCTTAGTTGCATGGTTAGACCCAATTAACAAATTCCTTAATTACCTACACCCATATATTATCATAATCAATATATAAAACCCTACTTAACGTACTACCCCTCCCCTTCTTTTTTATCTTCTCTTTCCTTACTTTAGGGTTTCTTAATTTTCCCATATAACTAAGGTGTGAGTCCACTACCTCCTTTCTCCCATTGTTAGTAGTGGTGGTAACATGGTCTCCCTCCACCCTCATGATGAATGTGATAGATTGAATTAATTATCTCAATATATATTTTTTTGAGATATATATCACATTTGGTGTCGTTTTTCTATATTTACCTTTACATACTATATAGATAGAAAAACTTTACATATTATATGTTTTAGAATTACTTCTAAGTTACATTGAAGTAATGATGTTATTTTAAATAAATATTAAAATGGTTTTTGTACTTTCTGTATTACAAGTTAATTTTTCATTTTTTAACACACCCTCATGATGAATGTGATAGAGTGAATTAATTATCTCAATATATATATATTGAGATATATATCACATTTGGTGTCGTTTTTCTATATTTACCTTTACATACTATATAGATAGAAAAACTTTACATAATAGATGTTTTAGAATTATTTCTAAGTTAGATTGAAGTAATGATGTTATTTTAAATAAATATGAAAATGGTTTTTGTACTTTCTGTACTACAAGTTAATTTTTCATTTTTTAACATAATTTCAATCTATTTGACACTCTCATGCAAAATTTTGGCTTAAACCATGCCAAGAACATGTCTCTAGAAACACCGCACCCAACACCATGCCAAGCACATGTGTCCAAACTCCACCTTCCTATTGTTTTAAAAATTGGTTGAATCCTAATCGGAATCGGCTAGACCTCCAAAGGCACCAAGTCGGGATTAAACTTGTGGGTTCATCTAATTCCATACAAAACTTGTGTAGGATAGGTTGTATGGGATGTTGCTAATAAAAAACAGATTTTTAAAATTTTCTCTACTCATTTTATTAGTAAATACAAGAGATTGAGAACAAATGACAAAGTCAACTTATTCTATTAAGATGAGGGGATAAATGTAGTGTTTCTATTCCGATTGTGGAATGGGAATTAATTGTTGTTGTAGAGTGGGAATTGTGGAGTGGGAATTAATTAAGTGAAAGAAGATAAGGAAAAAATATTATTTACTAACATAAAATTCTTACACATGAATTAATATAAAATGGTGTTTTTTAAACATTTGATTTTTTGAATTTTTTTATTGGAATAGGATGAAATAGATCTTGGTGAAAATTTCATTTTTTGTTGTTTAAATTGTATTTTTGAATGCATAAATAGATTAAGCACCCTCAAAAATCCTCAAAGCATTCGAATTGTATCAGGCGAATCACTCAAATCTGGAGTTGCAACAACTTATAGCCAGATTGAAAATTCATTGAAAATTATACCCATAAAAACTCCAAAAAATCGAACATTTAAACTACCCAACATAAAATTCTTGCACATGAATTAACATAAAATTCTTACACATGAATTATGTATTCTAGCTTGAGAGATAAATTCACTTAAGCTTTGACTAGTTCCAAGTCAATTCCAACTTTTAAAACATTTGTACAAACAAATAATGTTTTGTTGACACAAGTTGCTCTTTAACGAGTGAAATAAATTTTTGACATTGTTACGGAACATCTGACTCACCTTATTAAGGTGACTATACTCTTCGCAATATTTTTTCCCCATAGTTGAAGTTAGGGTGAATTTTTCTTTATTTAGTGTGGCTTTATTTTTAACTGAAATCTTTGTATTATTATTCGTCCAATTTTGTTGACGTTGCCTATTTTACAAGTGGGTGGAAGTTCCTCATCCACAACTACTTTCTCTGTTCCACATTCCTACTAGGAATCCACTGAGAATTTCTTTCGATAGTTGATGAAGGAAGAATAATAAGTCATTCCACCGACCCCATCTGAATCCATTCCATTGTCCCACCTATGAAATCCCCCCTAAACCCCCCCCAACGTGGAGGGGTGTACAATATTCCAGGGTGTATAGTCTTCATGGGGTATAAACTTGGCTGAACAAAGACCTATGAAACAGGAAGATAATCAGGCTCCACAACCAACAATCTCCCACTTGGATACTGATTACAACAACTCCACTGTTGTTGTACCTGCTGGACTATGATCCACATTGGAACTGGAAAATTTCTCATCTTCACCTTCATGCTTGAAGACCAACTAAAACTTAGAAGGAACTTAGTTTCTCCCTGGTTACTCCCTTTGTTAACATGTCTGTAGGATTTTGGCTAGTATGTATCTTTTCCAACTTCAAATGTCCATCTTCCAAGACAGATCGTATGAAATGATACGTGAGATGTATATTCTTAGTATTATAATGGAAGGATGATTTCTCCTACTTCTTTCCCAATTCCTCCATAAACCTATGTAATTAAATCATTTCTTTACTAGCCTCTGTAGCAACAACATACTCTGCTTATGTTGTTGAAAGTGCAACAACCTTTTTTAGTTTCAAAATCCATCTTACTGTTGTTCCACTTATAGTAAAAACATACCCTGTGGTGCTCCTCCTTCTATATTTATCACCTGCCATATTTGAATCAATACATCCCTGTAGAACAGTGTCTGAAACTTCAAAACATAATGCATGAGTAGTAATACCTCTCAAATACTTGAGAATCCACTTTACTTCCTCCCCATGTTCTTTACCTGGATTATTCATATACCTGCTCACAACTCCCATTGCATGTGCAATATCTGGTCTTGTGCAAACCATCGCATACATCAAGCTATCAATTGTTGATGAATAAGGGACCCTGGGCATGTATTCTATCTCCTCATGTGTCTTGGGACACATTTCCTTAGTTAATTTTAAATAGTTGGACAAAGGTGTACTAACTGTTTTTTCATTCTACATCCTAAACCTATCCAACACCTTCTCTATGTACTCACCCTGAGACAATGTCAATTTGCAATTTTTTCTATCTCTTGTTATTCTCACACCAAGGATTTTCTTTACAACACCCAAATCCTTCACCGTAAATGAATTAGATAATTTCTTCTTGAGAACATTTATATACTGCATATTAGACCTTGCAACAAGCATGTCATCCACATACAATAGAAAGATAATATAGCTTCCATTTTCTATCTTTTTAAAATAAACACAGTGATCAAAATGGCATATACTATAACCTTGTTCTGTCATAAACCTGTCAAACTTCAAATACCACTGCCTTGGATCTTGCTTTAGGACATACAAGCTCTTATTCAACCTGGATACTGAATTATCCTTCCCTTTGACTGTCAGGCTGCTAAATTGAAGCTTTTAAGTGACCTGAAACACTAAATTGTCAAACCAGGGTTGGTAAACTTTGAGCTGATACACAGTATGTGCGGGTAAGGCTTTAGTCTCTATCTGAATGCTATCCTTAGAATAAAACACACACTTATTCTGAGAACTTGAATCTTAATGACTATCTCGAAGCTTAGCATTTCCTATTTAAGTCGTCAACAGAAAACAGTCTTGTGCTCAAATGCTGGTACTGCTAGTCTTATTCAAAAGTGTGGTCCTACAAGATTATTTTACCTCTATGTCCGATCATCTACCATCATCATTTCAAGTCATGACACAAAGAGAATTTTCGAAAATGCATTCAATCTGGTCATCAAAATGAATCTAAAGCTCTCTACAGGAAAACAGAGTACTTTCCTACTTACTGGTACCAGGAGCTCCCCTTTGATTTAACTCTAATCTAACTGTTCTAAGTAAGCAGGATAACTAACTGTCTAACAAAGTAAAGTTCATTCACACTCTAAGTTATGCTCGAATTGAAAATGAGAAACCAAACAAACCATGTTCATACCCTAAACCCTACAGGCAGCAGTCATGCGTTCAATACCCATCAACATAAAAGATAACAATAAGTTGGAACAATTCAATTAAAGAATAGATAAACACGATTCTAAAAACAACTAGATCGATGACACACAATGAGCTGTAGGTATACCGTTCATGTAAGCAAATGTTAACACACTAAAACAACTAAATCTATGAACGTTAAGCTACCTCGTATGCAAGTTCTAACACACTGAAATGAACTAAATCTGAAACAAAGTAACACAGCGACTTGCACCGGTTTGGCGAGCCCAACCAAACAGTACAAACGTCGGAGAAAAGAACCAGAACTAACTACAACATTCTATGCAAGCATTGTGTAATCTTTACGCCCCATTAACTCAAAAGAGAATACTTCAAATCATATTAGTCGAATAATATAACGTAACAACAGTTTGTATTCAAAAACATAGGTTCACGGCATAACATAATCCAGCAACAACAACCCGTTCTCAGGAGTGATCGCGGGTTTATATATAAAAATCCTTCTGTGTGTAACAGTCTAAAAAAAAGATGCATAAAACAAACGGATTCCTCCATCCGTTAATAGTCTTGGAATCAAGTTAAAAACATATTGCACATCTTCATGACACGTAGTGTCACGAAGTGTGAATGATGAAGAATAATCGATCCAGGTTTATCATTATGCCTTCGAGCACCCTATGGCGACGACTCCAGCGGTCATGTGAATCTCTCTATCTCCCATTTGAGCCATAATGCACAGATCTCGAGCGGATTCATTAGTACCTCCACGGGTATGAGTTGGTACCTGGTATCGACATCCTGTTCCAAAAATAGAAGTGGTACCTAACCCAAGCGATATTAGTTTCAATACCAATTTAAAGCATTAAAGTGCATAAAATAGCTTGAAATGCAAAGATACCTTAGGTAACCCCATTGAATGGCCGAGAGATGTCAATCATGTCAAAACAATGCCAAAAGGGTGGTACTGGTATATAAATGAAGGTCTGTGGCATATAATGTGGGCAAAAACATGATCAAAACCGGGGACCAACATTGACCTCATACCCCTGTGGTTGTTGCATATAAATATTTTCCTCCAAACCCCCATGGAGAAAAGTTATTTTTGCATATAACTATTTAAGATGTAAATATTCTTCTTCCACAAGACTAAAAACAGTCCTAATTCAATTCATCTTAACAAAAAGATAAAATATTTCATCAAAATCTATACCTTTCTTTTGTGAAAACCCCTTTACAACAAGTCTAGCCTTGTACCACTTTTTTCCTCCATCTTCTTCCTTCAACTTGTAAATCCATTTATTCTGGAATGCTCTTTTTCCTGTAGGAAACTGAACCAAGAACCAAGTCTGTTTATTTACCAAGCAATCCATTTCCTCTTTCATTCATTTCTCCCACTTCTTTTTAGTTTCTACCTACATTGTCTCTTCATAACATTATGGATCACTATAATTAATCAACAATAAATAATACAATGAAGAAGAGTATCATTCAATGGGTCTACTTAACATGGCATATATTCTAACAACACTTGCAGGATTTTGAGGCACCTATTGCTCTTATTGTTGTAAATTTTTATTTTCTGGTGCCTTTGGAATTTGTTTTCAGTGATCTCATCAAGCATTGTGTATTCTAGTTTTTCTTTTTGATGTTTCTTTACCTGCAATTGATCTTTGTACATGACCGTCTCATTGAATATGACATCTCTACTCCTAATGATTTTTTTATTTTCATAATCCTATAAGCAATAACCAAAATCATTAACAATGTATCCAATAAAGGTACACTTCTTAGATTTTTCCTCAAGATTTGTTCGATTTTCTTTATCAATATGGACAAATGCTTCACAACCGAAAGTCTTTAAAAAAGAATAGTTTTCCTTTTTACTTATCCATGCCTCCTTTGGAATTCCACCATACAAAGAGCTTGAAGTTTCTCTATTTATTAAGTAAACAACAATCTCTACAAAAACTTTCCAAAACTGTAAGGGAAAACCAACATAAAATCTCATACTCTTTGCATTCCCCATGATTGTCATATTCATCCTCTCTGACACACCATTTTCTTGTGGTGTTCCTGGAACTGTCTTCTCTCTACAGATCCCATGGTATGAAAAATATTCATCAAACTCGCTACAATATTCACCTCTATTATCTGATTTGAGACACTTCAACCTTTTTCCTATCTCATTCTCAACCAAATCTTTCCATTTCTTAAAAGTATCAAAAACATCAGATTTTTGTCGAATGCAATAATCCCAATTTTTTCTAGTTGCATCATCAATAAAAGTAACATAATAATGAGAGCCACCAAGAGATGATAGTTGGGCTAGT
>ML776890.1:1868600-1880928 GCA_009831015.1 Picea engelmannii | reverse complement strand
AAAAGTTATTTTTGCATATAACTATTTAAGATGTAAATATTCTTCTTCCACAAGACTAAAAACAGTCCTAATTCAATTCATCTTAACAAAAAGATAAAATATTTCATCAAAATCTATACCTTTCTTTTGTGAAAACCCCTTTACAACAAGTCTAGCCTTGTACCACTTTTTTCCTCCATCTTCTTCCTTCAACTTGTAAATCCATTTATTCTGGAATGCTCTTTTTCCTGTAGGAAACTGAACCAAGAACCAAGTCTGTTTATTTACCAAGCAATCCATTTCCTCTTTCATTCATTTCTCCCACTTCTTTTTAGTTTCTACCTACATTGTCTCTTCATAACATTATGGATCACTATAATTAATCAACAATAAATAATACAATGAAGAAGAGTATCATTCAATGGGTCTACTTAACATGGCATATATTCTAACAACACTTGCAGGATTTTGAGGCACCTATTGCTCTTATTGTTGTAAATTTTTATTTTCTGGTGCCTTTGGAATTTGTTTTCAGTGATCTCATCAAGCATTGTGTATTCTAGTTTTTCTTTTTGATGTTTCTTTACCTGCAATTGATCTTTGTACATGACCGTCTCATTGAATATGACATCTCTACTCCTAATGATTTTTTTATTTTCATAATCCTATAAGCAATAACCAAAATCATTAACAATGTATCCAATAAAGGTACACTTCTTAGATTTTTCCTCAAGATTTGTTCGATTTTCTTTATCAATATGGACAAATGCTTCACAACCGAAAGTCTTTAAAAAAGAATAGTTTTCCTTTTTACTTATCCATGCCTCCTTTGGAATTCCACCATACAAAGAGCTTGAAGTTTCTCTATTTATTAAGTAAACAACAATCTCTACAAAAACTTTCCAAAACTGTAAGGGAAAACCAACATAAAATCTCATACTCTTTGCATTCCCCATGATTGTCATATTCATCCTCTCTGACACACCATTTTCTTGTGGTGTTCCTGGAACTGTCTTCTCTCTACAGATCCCATGGTATGAAAAATATTCATCAAACTCGCTACAATATTCACCTCTATTATCTGATTTGAGACACTTCAACCTTTTTCCTATCTCATTCTCAACCAAATCTTTCCATTTCTTAAAAGTATCAAAAACATCAGATTTTTGTCGAATGCAATAATCCCAATTTTTTCTAGTTGCATCATCAATAAAAGTAACATAATAATGAGAGCCACCAAGAGATGATAGTTGGGCTAGTTTCCATAAATCTATATCCACAAGCTCTAACCTTTCACTCTTCTTTTCTTTTCTGACTCTGAGAAATCTGACTCTCTTCTATTTTCCATAAACATAATGCTCACAAAAATCCAAATAAATTTGTTTAAGATATGGAAACAAAATTCTTTTGTAAAATATTTGCATCCCCTTCTCACTCGTGTGTCCAAACCTATTATGCCACAGTGTTGTATCCACTCCTGTAGAATCTAAAGAGATAGAAGAGTCAGTATTGTCAGTATATAAATAAAATGTACCTACCTTCTCGCCTTTTGCTATCACTAGTGATACTTTGGTGAACTTCCACACATTATATGTAAATATGGATATACAACCTTCACTTGGCAACTTCCTTGCTGAAATTAGATTTTTCCTTAGATTTGAAACATGTATTACGTCTTTCAACAACCATTGGTTTCCATTCCTTTGCTTCATTTTGACCTTTTATATTCCAACAATTTTGCATGACGCATCATCACCCAAATGAACCTATCCAAAAGCACCTTGAACATAATGGATAAAAATTTTCGTATGGAGTGTGGCATGAAATGAAGCCCCTAAATCTACTACCCAAGACTCAAAAATATTATCGACAGAAAGAATCAAAGCATATTGTAACACATCACCTGTTACATTTGCTTCCTAATTTCTCTCATGTCATCCATCTCTTTGTTTCTTTGGATCTCTGTAGTCTTTCTTCAGATGTCCTTTCTTATCACAATTCCAACGCTGTATCTTTCTCAGTCCGGATTTGCATATTCCCTTCTTAGAATTCATGTGGTTCCCTGAGCCTTTTCCTTTATCCTTTTATCTTCCCATGTTCTCCATGCTTAACACATTACCTGATGTATCACCTGTGATTTTTTGTCACATTTACTCGCTAAGGATAACACCAACAACATCATAAAATTTCAAAGTGTTTGAACCAGAGACAGAGTTACTTACATCCATGACCAAACCATTCCATCTTTCTGGCAATGAGCACAAGATTAGAAGAGGCTTGACCTCATCATCAAAGTCCAACTTTACAGAAATTAGCTGATTAGTAACCATATTAAATTCATTTAAATGATCTGCAACAAACCCACCTTCTGACATCTTCATAATAAATAATCTCTTCATGAGAAAAAACTTATTGGATGTTGATGGTTTTTCATACAATTTAGCCAATGTGTCCATCAGCTCCGTCGTTGTCTTTTCTTTCGAAATATTAAAAGCCACCAACACTACCAAGCTTAGTCGTATCTTTCCTAGTGTCTTTTTGTCAAGAACCTCACATTCTTCATCCTTCATAATCGTCAGCTTCTTTGCCATTCCACCCATTGGTAGGAATAGATCCTTCTGATATAAATAATATTTTATCTACATCTTCCATAACTGGTAGTTTGGGCCATTAAATTTCTTGACCCTAATCTTTAAATATTCCGCCATTGCTACCACTCAAACCAGGAACTCTCTTTTATTGCGAGTTACCTTTCACTCTGATACAAGCTGTTAGAAAAACCAAGATCGCAGAACAATAAAATAAAACAAATGGAGAAATAAAACACAGAAGATACGTAATACAATAGAGACACAGATACACGTGGTTCACCCAATGTGGGATACATCCACTAGAGAAATTATCAAGTCCTTCCTTTTTATTATCCAGCAAATGAAGAGATACAACCTACAACACACTCGATATAACTTCATCTTCTTTCTCTCACAATCTCCTCTCTCAGAATACAATATTCACAATAATACACAACAACAATACAATTCTCTCATAAAAGAGGGTTGTCTTCCAGGGAAAAAAACCCTAACATAACTTCTACCGTCAGATCTGTGACCTTATAATGAACGGTCCATATTTACTATGAAATTACAATATACATTTACAAGTGAATTTACAATATACATTTTCAAGAAGACAATCACGCTCCACAACCAACATAAGGCTTATACAACAATATGCTCATTAAGAGATCAACATATCACTTGTTGGAATTGATTATGGGGTGGAGGATAACAATCCTCATTCTTAATTGCATGGTTAGACCCAATTGACAAGTTCCTTAATTACCTACACCCATATATTATCATAATCAAGATCTAAAATCGTACTTAACCTACTAGCCCTCCCCTTCTTTTTTATCTTCTCTTTCCTTACCTTAGGGTTTCTTAATTTCCCCATATAACTAAGGGGTGACTCCACTACCTCCTTTCTCCCATTCTTAGTAGTATGTGTGGTAACATGGTCTTCCATCCCCACCCTATATAGATAGAAAACTTTTACAGTTACACAGACTATATAGATAGAAAAAATTTACATGATGTTTTAAAATTACTTTTAAATTATATTAAAGTAATGATATTATTTTAAATAAGAATTTAAATTGTTTTTTTACTTTCTTTTCTATACTACAAGTTAATTTTTCATTTTTTAACCAAATTCAAAACTATTTGACACTCTAATGCAAAATTTTGGCTTCTCACATTCTATTTTTTTAAACATTGCATCCAACACCATGCCAAGAACATGTCTCCAAAATCCACCTTCCTTCCCTTTCCGGTCTACTCATATTACAAAATATTGTTTTAAAAATTGGTTGAATCCTACTCGGAATCGGCTAGACCTCCAAAGGCACCAAGTCAGGCCTAAACTAGTTTGAAGATAAGATTAGCTTGTTGGTTCAACTAATTCCATACGAAACTTGTGTAGGATAGGTTGTATGGCTCTCGGAAAGGTTGCTAATAAAAACTGATATTTTTAATTTTCTAGTACTCATTTTAGTAGTAAAAACAGGAGATTGAGAACAAATGATAAATTCTACTTCTTCCATTAAGATGAGGGGATAAATCTAGTGTTTCTATTACTATTGTGGAGTGAAAATTAATCAAGTGAAAGAACATAAGGCAAAAATATTATTTACTAACATAAAATTCTTACAAATGAATTAACGTAAAATCCTTTAACATAAAATCCTTTTACATGAATTAACATAAAATTCTTGCACATGAATTATGGATTCTAAATTCCTTTTGATAGCTGATGAAGGGAGAAGGAGAAGCCATTCCACCGACCCCATGTGAATCCATTCCACTGGCCCACCTACGAATTCGTATTACCATTCATCTTTCTAGAAATATGTCCTTCAACCGCTTAATTTTACACTTCCCATGTCGTCACATAATTTCACGTAGTTTTTCAGAATTTCACATGGTTTAAATATTTATTGGCTCTCGGATATCTGCTTCCCACTCTCTCGCTCTGACGCGGCCTTTTCAAAACCCTAATCCACGCATATTTTTTAAAATTTTGCCTTTTCAAAACCCTAATCCACGCGGTTTCTATTCTTGCTTTTTTTCTAGGTTGTATGTAGGTGCATGTATTTCAGGAGAATTACCCTGATACTTTCTTTATGGTACATTTAACCATGTGAGTTTTCAATTTTTTTTTGTTGGGGTTAAATAGACATTTCATTTATTTTCCATTTAAAAATAATTTTTAATATTGTTATTTTTACTTTTTTTTTAACATCATACTATATTTTTGGAGAAGGTTCCATAATGTCTAACTATAATTCTGAATTAATTTTTTTTGGTTATATATGGAGTATCATTTTTTTTTATGAAATCAAAATTTCCACATTCATCAAGTCTTTTCATTTCTCTAGGTAATGATCCATTCACCACTACCACCCTCTTGATTTTGATAGTCTTGCTTTCTTCTCTATCTTCTTTTCATTTTTGTGAGTAGTTCTTCATTCACCAATACCACCCTTTTCATGTTGATAGTCTTGTTTTCTTCTCTATCATCTTGGGGAAAATTTTACTCCTCAAACTAGGCTTGTAGAGCTCTATTGTCATCCTTCTTTGATCATGTTGTTGTCTAATTTTCTTTAATCCAATTATCTTCAACATCTATGTATTGACATGATTTTCTATGTTTTGGTTTAGACATCCAACATTTTTCTTTTTGAAAAGAGTTTATTCTCGAGGAAAAGAATCCTAATGATGTCATACTTGTGAGGATATCTAACAATGGAAAACTTTATTCTCATAACCAAGAACACTTGAGCCCATCTAAAAGTTTCATTTTCTAGTATTAACTTCATTTTCTAGTATTAACTTGTTTAGTAAACCCTTTTGATATCAATACAAGAAAGAAAACAACTTAATTCATACAAGATCTATTTTTAAGTAACTCCCCAAGGTATTCTTAATATATTCATATTGATAAAAGAAAAAAATGTAGGGTCAAATTTGGGAGGAAAACCCAAAGAGGCATTTTGATAATAGATATTATGGTAGGGTCAAAATCTTAGAGAAATGGGGTAACAAAAAGCATTTTGGTACTAGATAGAGTTGTAGGGTCAAAATCTCAGAGAAATGGGGTAACAAAATGCCTTGTGCTTCCCCAAAACTAAGTCCTATAATGTACTATAGTAGATACTAGACAAAAAAATGACAAAACCAAATAAAAAGAGAAAAAAAAATACAAAAAGACAAACCAAAGAAAAAGTTGTGCGCATGAATTATCGTTCTAGATATCAGAATACAACACATAGTAAAAAGAAAAGTTGACGTGAATGTATGCAAAAGTGAAAAATGATTGTGAAAAGTTCTATAAAGTGAGAAAAAGGCACAATTATTCAACACTTAGCGAATTTTGAGCTCAGAGCGATTAGAAGAATCTATCCCCTAGTTTCGAAATCATCATTGTAGCCAGCCAAGCTTACAACAGTCACATAGGATGGCTCCACTGAATCCGGGGTCATCAAGCCATTTTATCAGGGTCACCCATCAAGTTTAGAGGCGCAAAGAAATGATACAACCCGAGCCCATAATAGAGATTGAGGACATGACCACTTTGGAGCCAGAATCTAGTAGCCTGACACGAGTGGAGGAAGAGCTCCCCAAAGCGCAACGAGGAGAGGTAGGGAAGAGATTATGATTCGTGAATGGGGTTTCAAACCCTAACCTAGAGGAGCTGAGAAGACCGATAGCCAGAGAGGGACCAAGACCATCCCACTCATGAGAAGAAGTCTAGGTCGAGGACATAACATACTGACTAGACTCATTGAGAGACGAGGAGGGCGTAGAATTCACCAAGACGGGCACATCCACAGTGGGGAAGAAGAGAAATACCCTCGAGAGCCTAGATATTTCTCTATCCTTCATTCCAGACATAGTCCCCAATGTCGAGGACATGTTTGGGAAAGTGCCCAAGTTGCGCAATGCGAACCATGACATGCGCGACGCAACAAAATTACTGGAGTTGGTCGAGGAATCCTATTTGATCAACATAGGGGAGGTTGGGCCCCTAGGAAGACCAGTATTAGAGCCCATGAAGTGGATTACCAGGCTATACAACTCCAGCATCCTGAATTTGCTGTCTATTCCACAATTCGGGCGGGGAAAAAATGTTGGCCTATTTGTCAAAAAATTAGTGGCCCAGGTCCATGGGGGCATCCTGTCGATGGAAAAACCCGTATAGATAGACGTGGTACTCATTTCCAATATTACCAAATTTCTCACAACCAACATACAACCAAAAGAGTTTTTGGAAAACAAGGCGTGCGAGAAGGAATTGACAGAGCAGGTGAAGGTACAATTTGGCACAACACAGGGCAGTACATGCCTCTTCATAAAAGAAATCAATGATGACATGATGAGGTTCGTTAGAAAAATAATCACGTGCAAGTTGTTAAGGAATTTTCGTCGAGAGGAGCCCCCGTGGGTGTAATCACAGTGCACAAAAGGAATGATGTTCAACTGGGCACAATAGTTGTTGAACTAGTTCTTACTGGACTGCCCTAATGTGAAAGATAATGGAATTGAGTTCCATTACTCCTGGCTGATGATATTGGTCACTCTCACAGGGTGGAAGGATCCCAAGTACATCTCCTTCATCACCAGGACGGGGAAGTGTTACGCAGCCAGGTGCAAGTCCTTGAGGTAGGCGAAGGACAACAAAGCACAACATGAAAACAATGAGACATTTTCCATGTTGTTGGAAGAGATTTAGCAGTGAATTGCTAACACATGGCACATCCCAAGGGCGGTTGCGTAGGAAAGCAAGGGAATTTTGAAGTTCAAGTCATCCCGACACCATACATCGATACAAGATGCGAGGGATCCCAAGTGAGCATCGTTGAAGATGAAATATTGCGTGACCAGGGAGGAGGTGGAGTGGATCATCAAAGACTGGCCTACGCTGTGGAAACAACCCATAAAAAAACCCACCACCAAGATAGGTATGACGCAACCTTCCAATCATAAAGACACAACTGAGGAATCCTTGTCAGCATGAACAAGAGGTTTGGCTGGCCATACTTGGACAACAACATGGACAACAATCCCAAGTGGGAGAAAAATCCCAAAAAAACCAAGGAGAACACCCACACCAACATGAGCAGGAATCCAACCACAGGTTGTGACGAAGAAGACAACAAAAGGTCAATAGGAAACAATCCCAGGAACAACCAGTGGGGCACATCCCTCACAATAGTTGTTGAACTAGTTCTTACTGAACTGCCCTAATGTGTAGGATAATGGAACTGAGTTCCATTACTCCTGGCTGATGATATTGGTCGCTCTCACAAGGTGGCAGGATCCCAAGTACATCGCCTTCATCACCAAGACGGGGAAGTGCTACACAACCAAGTACAAATCCCTCAGGTAGGTGAAGGACAACAAAGCACAACATGAAAACAATACGATATTTTCCATGTTGTTGGAAGAGATTTAGCAGTGCACTGATAACACATGGCACATCCCAAGGCAGGTTACACAAGAAACCAAGGGGATTTTGAATTTCAAGGCATCCCAAGACCATACATGGATCCAAGCTACAAGGAATCCCAAGAGAGCATGGTTGAAGATGCAATATTGCATGACCAGGGAGGACGTGGAGTGGATCATCAAAGACTGGCCTATGTTGTGGAAACAACCAATAAAAAATCCCACCACCAAGATAGGTATGACACAACCTTCCAATCCTAAAGACACAAATGAGGAATCCTCGTCAACATGAACAAGAGGTCTGGCTAGCTATACTTGGACAACAACATGGATGACAATCCCAAGTGGGAGCTCAATCCCAAAAAAACCAAGGAGAATTCCCACACCAACATGAGCAGTAATCCAACCACAGGCTGTGACGAAGAAGCCAACAAAAGGTTAATAGGAAACAAGCGCAGGAACAACCAGTGGGGCACATCCCTCACAATCAACAAAGGAGACCGTGCAAGGAACATATGCATGTGGTAAAAAAAATGCGAAAAAGAAGACAAAGACATCACCCTCACTTGGGATGATGCAGAGTTTGTTGTAGAAAAATTCCAAGACACGAGCAAGGAAGCGGTGAAAACAGAAGAGGCACGGAGAGAGAAAATCATGGCCAAGTTTATAGAAGTCCATGCGAACATACAACAACTACGATACCACACAGAATCTTAGGCCACCATGAAACAACAAAAGGTAGTACTGAGGCCACCTACGCATAAGTAGGATGAGGACATGATGCAATTTGTCGCCCAAAGGAGCGACACATTTACCATCATGTGTGAGATGATCGGTTTTGATCCTGAAACAATGCAGACACCACTGCAGGAGGTCGAAGAGATGGACCTAATACTAGTGTAGATACCCATGAAGTCTCTCTATGGGCTATAATTGAGTGTCACGCAGGAAGTGTAGTCGAGGGCCTACACAGATGCCACCAACCTAGAAGCGAGAAGAGGAGTCATGGAAATGTTGCAAATTACATGAGACCAAATAATTATAGAGAAATAAGAACAAAAAGATCGTGTGGACATGCTCGAGCAGGGAGTGACTGCAAGCTATGAGAGAATCCCAAATTGCACGCAAATAACAGATCCCACCACAATGCAAAATATTGATCACGTTGTGCAAACAATTGATCAATACCGACAGAAGATAAAAAACCTCAAGGAAAAAATCATCCCTACGATTCCCCCAGAGGTAAAAGAACAAAGGAGGAAATAAGCTATAGGAGAAATGGATGAAATGAAAATACAAGTGAGCACAGTTGTGGACGTGTTTGATAGGAAAGCGTAGCTATGGACAAAACTAGAGGAATATGAAAAGGTCTAGCACTAGGTCTAGGAAGAAGGAAAGATAAGCGCAACCATCTAGGACCTCAATAAGAGGAAGAAAACAATGAATATCACCGAGCATCTCAAGGGATTAAAAGACATGAAGAAGCTACAACCATAGCTAACAGATACACAAGAAAAAAAGAAGGACCGACAATCCCAAATGGAACCTCTCAAAGATTATTACGTAGTCAGAGGAGGAAAAGAAGAACATGGCGCAAACATAGGCATAGTGTGCATAAATGATTTAGGAGGATATCACAATGCAAGTATTAGAAGTGCTCACATAAAAATTTCATGCAGGCCCAAACACGAGGAAGGGAACTTGCAGCCAAGTTCCACACTCTAGCAGGGGTTGTTGAGGGAGCATGCAAAGCCTAGGTAGCCTGGGATGATCCAAATTTTAGTGTTGGTGGCCTGTCGGGTGAAGGCCAATTTTGGGGAAAAGGCTATTTTTGGAGAGAAAAGAATGAAGTGGGAGAAAGACAGCTGGAAGGAAACGAAGCACATGCGAGGAAAGCATGCAAGGCGCACATGAAAGGAAACCTAACTACATTAGGGTTAGGTTTTTTATAAGATATTGTAATGGTTGATAAACCAAGAATATGTATAATAAGTACATAGGAGGGATAGGGATGGATGAATAAGGTTAGAGTGAGTCAGTTAGGAGGTTAGTATGAAAAGGAGGACTCCTTTGGGTAGCTAAACTAGGATTGCAAGAACTATAACCTTTTGTAAGTTGTGGAGCTAGAGAAGAGTCGAGCAAACTCGGTCCTGAGGGTTATATCACGAGCTGAGGAGCCTAGTGTGATCTAGTCAGCCTCAAAGGGATCAAGAGGCCTATTGAGATTGTAAGATCAAAGAATTTAGTGCATGAGGCACGATATATTTCCTAAACATAATAAAAGAGCCCGAGAGCCAAATCTTTGTGGACGTAACCAAGGAGGGGTTAAACCACAGTAGATCACGTGTTATGTGGATTGATAATTATTTATTCATTTACTATCAATGATTAGTTGTTAGATAAATGCATGAATGAATTAGTTAGAATTGTTGGTTTTCATGTATGAATGATGGAATAGTTAGTATGAATGAGGGAAAAAAACCAATGAATGAAGATCATAGAGTACAATCACAAATCCCCATTCACTCCCAGGCTGAAAGCACCTAAGCGTTGCAACCACCCATAGAACTATATCAAGTGAGAATGTGCAGTGCACCATGTGTATTGTGTTGCCTTCTGGTTTACCAGGGGGGAAGATAGTTTTAGAGGGCTTTGTTGGAAGTTTGTTCAAATCTGAACCTGGGTCAACTTATGACATTAAATTAAGATCAGAGTAGATAAAGTAGATAACTAATAGTTGGTAGCATATTTCTGAAGAGAGAGATATGTTTTCTATTATCATTCTCACCAATATATTACAAGATGACAAAAGGAAAGGAAAACTGATTAAAAATCATATGTAAAATGTTGTGGATATTCCACTATAACAGTTCATCACAATAGATTTGATAAATGAAACTGAAATATACACCATGAAGGTTAAATTACTTTAGATTCCAGAATATTTAGTTATTGATTTTTTGCTTATGCATGAAATAGATCAAATGCAAAAAATAGAGAACAGTAAAATACAATCACACAACATCCACAAAATAACACAAATTGTTTCTTGGGGAAATCGTTACGGGACAAAACCTAGCTAGAAGGTGAGGTTTATTTGCTCTTTATTCTCTGTTATGGAAACAATGTAAGTACAAAGGATAAGGAAATCTCTATGGAGTTACTTAAGACCTGTGCCTTATTAGGCTACTATAGAAAACTAACCCCATATGTTATTCTACTTAATTTCCCACTCCCATTTGTTATTCTCTCCTATGGAATAAAATATTATAACATAGAATGGAACCCCTTCTCCTGCTAGAGGAATGATATTTAACATAGTTTGATAACCATTTAGAGGTAGGAAATTAAATAGAATAACATATTTAACATAGTCTGATAACATGTATGGGGGTAGACTAAGTCAATAATAATTTTCTCCAACCTTTTCCACTACCTTAAAAGGACCATACCATAGATTCTTGATCTTCTTACTAGGACCCTATAGTCTTTCCTTATTCAGTTATAACCATAGTCTGTCTCCCACACTGGATATTCTTTATGTTTTGTGTTGGTCATGTATAGCCTTGTACTTTTCCCATGACTTCTTCATCATCTCCTGTGATTTCAAATGGATATTCCTGATGTTCTCAAAAAAAAATTCTTCTTTCAATGCATAGTTAAACCCTACATTAAATTTAATCTATAGTTTAATGAAGGTTTAATATATACTTTAAATTAAGGTTTTATCTATAGATAAATATAAAAATTAAATTAGGGTTTCACTGTAGTTTAAGTATAGATTAAACACTAATTTAAATATAGTTAAACCCTAATTTAAATTGGATCTATAGATAAATTAAATTAAATCTATAGTTAAACTAGGGTTTAATATATAGTTAAATCCTAATTTAAATTAGATTTAATGAATAGTTTAATTTAATTTAATTTATGGTTAAAATCTAAGTTAAATTTAATCTATATTTTAATAAGGGTTTAATCTATAGTTTTATTAGGTTTTAATCTTTATTTTAAATTAGGGTTTAATCTATAGTTTAAATTAGGGTTTAATCTAAGGTTGAAAATTTCCACAAAAACTATCTTTAGACTCACCATTTTCCCTTTCATTTGTATCAGATACATTTAAAAGTTGTACTCTATTTATATTTTTACCATGTATTTTATGGATATATTGTCAATACAAAACTTAATAGCAATTTTAAAAATAGATTTTATTTGGGGATTTTTTATTTTGTATATAATATTTATATTCATCAAAAGTTTGGTTATAAAATATGTAAATATTAAAATGTGTATCTTTCATTTTATAAAGGATAAATAAGGCTATAAATGAAGTTATATTT
>ML776890.1:1847675-1859902 GCA_009831015.1 Picea engelmannii | reverse complement strand
CAAAATATCTCCCTACGTCACATTGTGACGAACATTTCCAATGGCATAGTCAATGGAAATTATATATATATATATATATACCACAAAACACACATATTCAATGGCATGGTCATTTATGTTCAGTCATAGCCATGGTTATGGTCATGGTCATCCCTATTCATGATTATCCATAGTCACTGTCATGGTCATCATCAATTCCAGTTAACTATGGTCATGGTCAATCATAGTCTACCATATGAACCATGATTAGAGTCAACCATAGTCAACCACTCTAATGGTCAACCATGGAGTCATGGTTTACCATAGGTAACCATACTCATGGTCAAGCATAGGTTATCACTTTTAACCATACCATGGATTTTTATTATACTTTAATAATATATTATTAAAGTATTACTTTATTATTGTATTAATACTTTATTAATGTATTATTTAATAATGTATAAATATATTAACTATAATATATTTAAACATTAAAATTAAGAGATAATACATTATTATAATGTATTAATATGCCTATGTATTATTACATATTGATGTATCATTACTTTATTAATGTATGTTTACCTTATTAATGTATTTATGTATTATGGTATAAATATTTTTCTAATGTATTAAAACTTTAGTGTAATATAATGTAATACTTTAATGTATTTTTTAATATTTTAATATCTTTTTAAGGCATGAATTCTTTATTAATGTATTAATATTCTATTAATGTATTGCTACTTTAATAATGTATTAATATTTAATTAATGTATTATATTAATAACATTAATTAACAAATACATTACTAATTAATAGGTTAAATTAGTACATTACAATATATATTATTCTATTAATACTTTAATTTAGACATTATATTAATGTATTAATTAATTATTTACTATTAATATTTAATAATGTATTATTAATATATTATTTTATTAGTGTTTTAATAATTTATTAATGTATTATTTATATATGTATATATACTTTATTAATATATAATGTATTAATTAACAATGTATTATTAATATATTACTTTATTAGTGTATTGATACTTTAATAATGTATAAATACATTAATAAAATACTATATTAATATATTGCTAATAAAGTAATATTATATTATTATTAAATTAATATATTAATAACACATTATTATTAGAGTATTAATACATTAATAAAGATTTAGAACATTAACTTTCAATTAATTATTATATTAATATTTTTGTACATTATGACTTTACTTTATACATTAAATCATTAATTATATATTTTTATTTATTAATGATCTATTATTCCTCCACCATGCATGTTTGTGGTTAACTAGCAACAACCACTTTATAAAATTAGTTGATATATACAGATCCACACCATTAATTTGAAAAGGTTGAAAATGGGGGGTCGATCCTATATCAACCACTTTTATAAAGTGATCGTTGCTAGTTATCTTCTTGTTCACATAAATAAATAGTTGAAAATACTTATTGGGTAAGATATGAATAAATAATTAAAAATAAGAGGTTTATTGGGAATAGTATTTTTGTTTTACTTATGTGATCAAGATTAGATGTTATTAAAGAGTACATGACTAGAGATAGAAGTTCTCTAACTCTTCTACATTTTGGATTTTTTTGTCAAAATTAGGTGAAATAAATCTACAAGAAATAGATAGGCTAGGCAATAATCACAAGGATATAGACTTTCTTGAAAATACTATAATTGGATAACAAGTAGCGCATAGTTTAAACAATTTTTTTGAGTTTTTACTAACATTTCAATACGGTAAAAAATTGTTGAAACTCTAGATTTGAGTGATTGAGTCTGTATAATTGGAGTGCCCTGAAGGTTTTTGAATCCATTTACGCATTCAAAATTTTTATTTAAACAACATAAAATGGTGATTTCATCAAGAAGTCTTTCTCTGAATTCTGATGAGAAAGTTCAAAAGGTCCAATGTTTAGACAATGCCAACAACTAGTCTTAATAACCCATGGGTATATAGTAAATGTCTCCTTATGAACCACCAACAAGGGGAATTGTTTTATTTGAATAAGGAGAATGAATAAATATGAATTTTCTATTAACAACTTGAAAACCTTGACAACTTAGTTATGACACCTTTTGCCACTTTCAAATTTAAAGATTTCTTATGGAGAATGATTTTCCTCCATGAACGCAAATGATGACAGTTCTTGGTCTCTTTTGGCTACGCTTCTTCCCTCCAATATTGGATCATTTTGAATGTGGAAGTAAATGACCTGCATCATTAAACCGTTTTAATTGGGTAGAAGAAAATGAAAATAGATAAATCTGGACAATATTGATGCAAGAGCATCGCCCAATTCAAGCGAGCCAGCGTGAAAGCAGGAGACAGCTGGACAAGCAAACATAATTTCTTTTTGAATTTCACCTTGAGATTATTGCGCAAGTCTTTAATGAAGACATTTATGAAAGAGAACTCATATATTGTAATGGACCTTGAGCAGATAGCTCTTTTCCTTAGGTAGATGAGGCATTTAGTAGATAGTTAATGCAGTTAGATAGAATATTTAATTCTAGATTTGATAGCTTTAGAGCTCGAGAGGGAAACAGGATATAGACACCCTCCTTTGTACATTGTATTATTATTGAGAGCATTATGAAGAGAAGAGCAGCAGAGAAGTGTATGAAGAACACCCATGTACAGATATTGAATTAATAGAAAAGCTTTGATTCAATTCCATGGTTGTGTTATTCTCTGTGTATTGTTGATATTATGCTCATGAATGTTTGCCTCTTGTCATACATTATTATTTATATGATGTGTATGTGATTTCATGGTTGAATTGGAGTCTGTGAGAACTAGGAGTTAGTTTCAATTGTTTCTCTATCTTGAACAAGAGAATTCCTGCAAGGAGTGCAGTTGAATCGTCTGCAAGGAGTGCGTTGACAGAAGGGTTCAGATAGAGGTAACTTTTGTTCTAGTTCTCAGAAGTGCAGATTTGGCACCAGAGCCATGCAAGGCATGCACAGGCTAGACGAAGACTCAAGGCGCGATTCTGAGCAAAGGGAATTAATATTTCTGTTGCAAGAGTGCGCAGGATCAAAAGCTTCAACCCTTAGTCGTGTTTGAAGATTTGCCGCAAGGAGTGCGTTCAAGGAGTTTCTGGAAGGGACTCGAAAGATGAGAGAAAAGCTTAGGAAGGATAGACCTTCAAGTTCGTCGAAGGATGGAGTAAACAAGTTGTGCCTTGAATATTGCAAGGAACGTCGCAAGGTTGCGCGGAAGGTGACAAGTTCTATGGAAGAATGGCTCGTCGTTTCATGGATTTGATAAGGAAGAAATGAATGGACGAAATTCTCTGGGGAGATTTCGCGAAGCTTTGAGGGCCATTGGATCTTGCGGAGGTGCAAGAAGGTTACAGTGTAGGAGTAGCAGAAGTTCGAAGCTCGGAAGGACAGGAGCTGTTGATCGGGATCACGAGGAATGTGGGTTCTACTTGTGGATCGGCATACCGGGAGTTCGTGAGGTAAGACCCCAACTTTACGCAATGGAAGTTGCGAGAGTGTGAGGTGCGAAATTCCGATAGCTATGTAAGCAGCATGGGCCACAGGCGATAGTGGAAGACGGGTGGTGCAAACTATCAGAGATTTGGCATCTCGGGCATCGGGAGTCGACGGGGAAAGTAATTGACCTCGCGAGTGGCGAAGTCGCGAGGTAGGGATAATCCGAACATCGGCATCTTGGGCCTTGGGAGTTGAGGGAGGAATTAATTGAACTTGCGAGTGGCGAAGTTACGAGGGAGCGAGACCAGAGCTTCGGCATCTCGGCTTATCGCGTATTGGATATTGGAAATCCAATTGGTTAGAGTCACGAGTTGCGAGGCACGATAGAGTAAAGTCCCGACAGCAGAGGAAGAAATTCAGCGTTGACTGACGCATTGGCTCTCGGGGGGAATTGAGCACCCAAAGATAGACCGTGAGCTCGTGAAGCCGTGAGTTCTGATTTCCCGGGTAAATAGAAGGAGGGGAAGTCGCGTGAAGGAACTATGGGTGTAGATATTCTGATTGGAAGATATAAGAGCATTGACGCTCTTCGGGCTGAGAAGAAAGAAGGTCCTGGAGGAGGCGATCGTGCTCCGAGGAGTGTGGGTTTCGATCAGAGTGGTATCAGAGCGGGAATATCTTTTTCTTTCTATAGCAGAAGAGAAGGAGTGAATTCACCATGCCGCCAAGAAGAGAAATCCAGTCACATGATCCAGAAGACAGGGAAGTGCGAAGAAGAGGCAGGCCGACAGGAAATCCAGAAATGAAGCAGAAGATGAGAGATCTTCAAGCGAGACTCGAGGAGATGGAGACAGCACAAAGACGCAGAGTTGGTGCTGGGGATCTTAGTGATTCCGAAGTTGAAGAGGAAGTTGGACATGAAGAAGAGGTCACAGCAGAGGATGCATCAACCGAGCGGTTGATCAAAGCCATCGCAAGGATGGGTGCGAAGGAAAAAATGGACATTCCAGTCTATGAGGGAAATCTGGATGCAGAGGAGCTGCTAGATTGGATTAGAGCTCTTGACACATACTTCGATTATGAATATGTGGAAGAAGATAAGAAAGTCAAGAATGCAGCTACGCGCTTGAAAGGACATGCAACATTGTGGTGGGACGAGCTACAAGATGATAGACGCTGCAAAGGCAAGTAGAAGATCAAAAGTTGGGATCGGATGATCACAAAGATGAAGGCAAAGTTCATCCCGAGGGACTATCAAATCACATTGTTCAGGTGAATGCAGAACCTGAGACATAAACTGATGACAGTCAAGGAATACACTGAAGAGTTCTATCGACTGAACATCAGAGCAAGTCATCGGGAGAGCGATGATGAGAAGGTTGCGAGATATCCGAATGGTCTGAGATACGACATTCAGGATGAATTAAGCATGCTAACCATCCGAACAGTGGAAGATGCTTACCAATTGGCTCTGAAAGCCGAAGAGAAGCTGAGCCGAAAGAAAAGACAGCAAGGGTGAGGCAGAAGCCAGCCAAGAGGCAAGGCAGTTGCCCAGGAGAAATTCCAGAAGCCCAAAGAAGAATGGAAGAAACCTCAGGGTAAAGTTGAAAGAGGTGGAACCTCACAGAGGTAGCCATATGTTGAGCCGAGAGGATAGCAAATTGATCAGTGAGGGGATTATGCTGATGCAAACACTCTTCCTCGTACTAGAGGTCAAGGTAGAGGAAGAGGTGGAGTATTCACATGTTTCACATGTGGGAAAAATGGGCACAAGTCTTATGAGTGTCCAGAGAAAAAGAAAGATGTAGGGGAAGCTCACATCGCAGAAGCACAGAGGCGAGATGTTGAGGCTGAAGTCACAGAAGGCGGAAGATCACTTGCGATGCATAAAGTCCTTTTGACACCCGAGAAGGAGGTGGAAAGCTCAGTCCAAAGGACTAGACTTTTTAGAACAGCTTGCGAGACCAAGGATAGAGTGTGCAAGGTTATCGTGGATAGCAGTAGCACAGATAATCTCGTTTCGATCGAGATGGTGGAAAGGCTAGAGCTGAAGACAACTGATCACCCGAGCCCATACAAAGTTTCGTGGCTACAGAAGGGACATCAGGTGAGTGTCACCAAACAATGTTTGGTTGAATTCAAGATAGGAGAATATAATGATAAGATTCTGTGTGATGTTATTCCCATGGATGTATGTCATTTATTGCTGGGTAGACCATGGAAATATGACAGAAATGTGATTCATGATGGGAGGATGAACACATATAGTCTGGAGAGGAATGGGATGACATATAGGTTGCTTCCGATAAAGGATAAAGAGGTGAAGCCGGAAGTAGACAGCACAATACTTCTCATGAGTGGGAAGGAACTTCTTACAGAGGTTGAGAAGAATGAAGATCCACAGTTCTTTGTGGTCAGAAAATCGATAATCGTTCAGACTAGCACAAGAATAGATGATTTGTCGGATGAGATTCAGGAACTGCTGGGAGAGTTTGCTGACATCATAGTGGACAAGTTACCTCACTCATTGCCACCAGTGAGGAGTGTGAGTCATCACATTGACCCCATACCGGGAGCTAGTTTGCCAAATAAAGCCGCGTACAGGTTGACACCGCAGGAAAATAAGGAAGTAAAAAGATAGGTCCAGGGTTTGATGGACAAAGGATTGGTCCAAGAGAGTTTGAGTCCATGTGTTGTACCAACAGTGCTCAGTCCGAAGAAAGACAGAGGCTGGAGGATGTGTTCTAACTCGAGAGAGATCAACAAGATAACCATCAGGTATAGGTTTCCACTACCAAGGATGGATGATCTGATGGATTGCCTGAGCCGGGAAAAGTACTTTTCAAAGATAGATTTGAAAAGCGGTTATCATCAAATTCGCATGAGGGAAGGTGATGAGTGGAAAACAGCATTCAAGACAAACGAGGGTTTGTATGAATGGCTAGTCATGTCGTTTGGCTTGACGAATGCACCTAGTACCTTTATGAGGCTGATGAATGAAGTCCTGAGGGAGTTCATCGGAAAGTTCATCATTGTTTATTTGGACGACATACTGATTTACAATAAATCAGAGGATGAACATTTGAAACATTTATCCATTGTGATGAGGAAGCTACAGTAGGAGAAGCTCTTGATCAATATGAAGAAGTCCTCATTTATGAAGACACAACTCATTTACTTGGGTTTTGTTATTTCAACAAATGAGTTGAGGATGGATCCGGATAAGGTGGAAGTGATCAAGAATTGGCCATCACCGAGAAATTTGTTTGAGGTGAGAAGTTTTCATGGACTGGCTAGTTTCTACCAGAAATTCATCAGGAATTTCAGTGGAATTAGCGCAGCGATGATGAACACAGTGAAGAAGAGGCATAAGTATTTTCATTGGACAACCGAGGCTGAGAAAAGCTTCAATCTGTTGAAGCAAAAGATCACAGAGAAACCGATTTTGGTGTTGCCAGATTTCAAGAAAACATTTCAGGTGAAATGTGATGCAAGCGGGTATGCCATAGGAGTGCTCTTGAGTCAGGACGACAGGCCAGTTGCATACTTCAGTGAAAAGCTAGATGAAGCGAAATTGAAGTACTCCATGTATGAAAAAGAATTTTATGCTATCATACAGGCATTGAATAAGTGGAGGCATTACTTGATCCCAAAGGAATTTGTTTTATATAGTGACAATCATGCATTGCAGTTTGTGACTCAATAGGAGAAGTTGAATCAGAAACATGCAAAATGGGTAGAGTATATGCAGAATTTTACATTTGTAATTAAACACATTTCTAGTACTGCTAACAAAGTGGCTGATGCTTTGAGCAGGAAGTGTTTGTTTCTATAGGAATTTTGAGTCAAAACCTTGGGTTTTGAAAACCTTGGGGACATGTACGCAGGAGACGCAGATTTTGGAGAGGCGTATGAAGTGACTGAGAATCCAGTTCTTAGAGATCAGAGTCCTTGGATAGATTACATGATCCAGGAAGGATTTTTGTTCAGAGACAATCAACTGTGCATTTCGAATTGCTCCATGAGGGAGAACTTGTTGAAAGAAAAGCACAGCGGAGGATTGGCAGGTCATTTTGGTCAAGACAAAACATTTGCAAAGCTGAGTGAGTCTTATTTTTGGCCAGGGATGCGCTCAGAGGTCAAGAGGTTTGTTGACAGATGCCAGATTTGTCAACATTCAAAAGGGAGAAAGTAGAATGCAGGTTTCTATCAGCCATTGCCCATACCAGAGAGACCATGGGAGGCAATCAGCATGGATTTTGTATTGGGTTTTCCAAGGACACAAAGGGGTTTTGATTCCATATTTGTGGTAGTTGATAGGTTTTCAAGGATGGCACACTTCATTCCATGCCAGAAGACCAGCAATGTGATTCACATCGCGAATTTGTTTTTTAAAGAGATCGTGAGACTTCATGGATTGCCAAAAAGTATTGTTTCGGACAGGGACACCAAACTTATAGGCCATTTTGGAGGATGCTATGGAAGAAGCTAGGAACTAATCTGGCATTTATTTCAGCTTATCATCCTCAGACAGATGGACAGACAGAATTGGTCAACCGAAGTCTGGGAGATTTGCTGAGGAGCTTGGTGATGGAGCACCACAGCAGCTGGGACAACATATTGCCATAGTCCGAGTTCGCATACAATGATTTGGTGAATTGGAGTACAAGAAGAAGCCCATTTCAGATTGTGTATGGCACACAAAAGAGGGGAGTTTTTGAATTCCAGGATTCAGAACAGACTGCAACTAGCAGCTCTATTGCAGAATAATTCGTTGAGGCGATGCAAGAACTTCACAGTCAGGTGAAGTAGCGACTGATGAATTCAAGCCAGGAGTATAAGTGCAGAGCAGATCAACATCAGAGACAACTCCAGTTTTAAGTTGGTGATCTAGTTCTGGCACACTTGAGGAAAGAAAGGTTCCCGAGGGGAACATACAATAAACTCAAGATGAAGAAAATCGGGCCATGCAGAGTCCTGAGGAAATTCAGAGAGAATGCTTATGAGATTGAGTTGCCGGATGGCATCGGGATATCTTCGACATTCAATATCGTAGATTTATACCCATACAGGGCTGGAGAGGTAGACACTGGAATTGAGGAACCAACAGTCCAGTGGATGAAGCAGATGCCAGTAGCAGAGAAGCCGCAGATGGAGTGCATACTGGACAAGCGAGTGGGTAAAAAGACCAGAAGAAAAGAATACTTTGAGTATCTGGTCAAGTGGAAGAATCACCCAGTGGAGGATGCCAGCTGGGAAAGCAAAGCAGTGATACAGAAGCATGGGCAGACCATGCAGGAGCTCATGGACAGGAGCCCATGAAAATTTTCAAGCGAAGGAGTATGATGCAGGAGCATCGCCCAAGTCAAGCGAGCCAGAGCGAAAGCAGGAGACAGTTGGAAAAGCCAGCATAATTTTTTTTTGAATTTCACCTTGAGATTATTGCGCAGGTCTTTAATGAAGACATCTATGAAAGTGCACTTGTATATTGTAATGGACCTTGAGCGGATAACTCTCGTCCTTAGGTAGATGAGACATTTAGTAGATAGTTAATGAAGTTAGATGGAATATTTAATTCTAGATTTGATAGCTTTAGAGCTCGAGAGGGAAACGAGATATAGACACCCTCCTTTTTACATTGTATTATTATTGAGATAATTCTGAAGAGAAGAGCAGCAGAGAAGTGTATGAAGAACACCCATGTACAGATATTGAATTAATATAAAATCTTTGATTCAATTCCATGGTTGTGTTATTCTCTGTGTATTGTTGATATTATGCTCATGAATGTTTGATTCTTGTCATACATTTTCTTTTATATGTTGTGTATGCGATTTCATGGTTGAATTGGAGTCTGTGAGAACTAGGAGTTAGTTTCAATTGTTTCTCTATCTTGAACCAGAGAATTCCTGCAAGGAGTGCAGTTGAATCGTCTGCAAGGAGTGCGTTGACAGAAGGGTTCAGATAGAGGTAACTTTTGTTCTAGTTCTCAGAAGTGCAGATTTGGCATGGGAGCCATGCAAGGCGTGCGTAGGCTAGACGAAGACTCTGAGTGCAATTTTGACCAAAGGGAATTAAGATTTCTATTGGAGGAGTGCACAGGATTGAAAGCTTCAACCCTTAGTCATGTTTGAATATTTGTCGCAAGGAGTGCATGCAAGGAGTTTCTGGAAGGGACTCGAAAGCTGAGATAAAAGCTCAGGAAGGATAGACCTTCGAGTTCGTCAAAGGACGGAGTAAACAAGTTGTGCCTTGAAGATTGCAAGGAACGTTGCAAGGTTGCGCGCAAGGTGACGAGTTCTGTGGAAGAATGGCTCATCGTTTCGTGGATTTGATAGGGAAGAAACGGACGGACGAAATTCTTCGGGGATATTTCGCGAAGCTCCGAGGGCCATTGGATCTTGCAGAGGTGCAAGAAAGTTACAGTGCAGGAATAGAAGAAGTTCAAAGCTCGGAAGGATAGGAGCCATCGATCGGGATCACGAGGAACGTGGGTTCTACTCGTGGATCGGCATACCGGGAGTTCGTGAGGTAAGACCCCAACTTTACGCAAAGGAAGTCGTGAGAGTGCGAGGTGCGACATTCCGACAGCTACGTAAGCAGTGTGGGCCACAGGCGATAGTAGAAGACAGGTGGCGCAAACTATCGGGGATTCGACATCTCGGGCATCGGGAGTCAACGGGGAAAGTAATTGACCTCGTGAGTGGCGAATTCGCGAGGTAGCGATAATCTGAACATTGGCATCTCGGGCCTCGGGAGTCGAGGGAGGAATTAATTGATCTCGCAAGTGGCGAAGTCGCGAGGGAGCGAGACCGCAGTTTCAGCATCTCATCTTATCGCGTATCGGAGATTGGAAATCCAATTGGTTAGAGTCGCGAGTTGCGAGGCACAATAGAGTGAAGTCCTGACAGCAGAGGAAGAAAGTCAACATTGACTGACGCATCGGGTCTCGGGGGGAATTGAGTGCCCAAAGATAGACCGTGAGCTCGTGAAGCCGCGAGTTCTGATTTCCCAGGTAAATAGAAGGAGGGGAAGTCGCGTGAAGGAACTGTGGGTGTAGATATTCCGATTGGAAGATAGAAGAGCATTGACGCTCTTCTGGCCAAGAAGAAAGAAGGTCCTGGAGTAGGTGATCGTGCTCCGAGGAGTGCGGGTTGTGATCAAATATATTGAACAATTTTATTTCCATGTCAAAACGATTACAACAACCTCTTATTTATAGAGGTCTTTAGAAGGATCTTGAAGATTTGGAGAGTTCACAGAGCGAGAAATATATGGAAGTGTTGGTGGCTATGTCGGTGGATGAATAATAAGTGGTGGTTGATGGAAGCTTTTGTTTTAAATGCGGTTGGTAGAAATTAATACAACCAACACTCCCCCCTAATTTCTACTACTAATTAAATGAATATTTATAATGCCAAAAGATTCTCTCAAATACTCAAATTGGTCTTATGCTAAAGCCTTTGTAAATATGTCTCCAAGTTTCTCCTTTGATCTGCAATGTTGTACGATGAGTTCTCCATTGTTGACAAGTTCTCGAATGAAATGATATCTAGTGTCAATGTTTTTTATCCTCTTGTGAAAAAAATGATTCTTTGATAGTGCAATGGATTTGTTATCACAATAGATTGTATTAGGCCCACTCCTCTTTCTTATGCATTACGTCCTTCAATATTATTCACATCCAAAGTTCTTGACATGTTGTTGATGTACCTACTACATACTCTGCTTTTGTTGATTAGATTGTCACTATTGGTTGTTTCTTTGATGCCCATGCCACAACTCCTATTCCAATATGAAATGCATATCTACATGTGCTCTTTTTTTCATCAATACTCCCTGCAAAATCACAATTTGTTTATCCAACCAATTGAAAATTATTTGAATTAGATTACACCATGTCATGATTAAAATTTCCTCCAATACACCTTTTTCCTACTTTCCGATGTGAATTCTTTGGTGTGTCCATGAATATAGAAATCAAACTGACTCCATACATTATATTTGGCCTAGTTGTTGCGAGATACATCAAACTTCCAACCAATTTTTTGAATATGGTTGAATCAAAATCCATGTCATTTTGTTCTCTAATTAGGGGTGAAATCATGGAGGTGGGTTACACTTTCATGACAATCAGGTCTCCAAAATTCTGAAAAACATTGTTTTGGCCAAAATCATAATATTTTTCAGCCGAAAGATATTGTTTTCGACCAAACTATATTTCAGCCGAAAAAAGAAATGTCAAATCGAATGGTGCAATAACCGCACCCTCGATTTGCGTGTACAAATTTAGTCAGCTGGATTTTTTCTTTCCGGCAATCCTCTTTTGGCCGAACAATTGTTTGGCCGAACTATTTTTCGGTTGAAAGATAGTTCGACCAAACAAATTTGAGGCTGAAAATTTGTTCGGCTAAACAATATTTCAGCCAAAAGATTGTTTATATATCAACCACACATCAATGTTGAAACATTTTACAAAATTTGTTGTCGTTTCTTAAGAGAAGAGGACGTGAGGTCGTCTGTGAGGTGGTTGTGCTTGTGAGGTCGTCGGGAGGTCATGAGCACAGGGGTCATCGTGAGGTCATGAGCGCAGGTGTCATCGTTGCATTTGCGAGCATGGACGCGTCGAACAACAGGTAAATTTCTATTGTGTAGAATATATATTCAGTAATAAGTTTTAAAATGTATGGTTGAAATGTAATTTACATTTGTAATTTATAGTGTTAGACTGTGAGTTGGCCGCGGGTGGCCAGC
>ML776890.1:1795334-1831187 GCA_009831015.1 Picea engelmannii | reverse complement strand
TCTGAATACAGTCCCAATGTGTGTCGTGTGCTCGATCATCATATGTGCATGCATACCTGGTTGAACTTCTTCTTGTCAAAAATCTCTATTGACATTATCATCGTTTATTTCTTCAATATTTGCATGTTCTTGTTTCTTTCTCCAATGAATCTCTTTCCTTTGTTCGATTTGGCGAGTATAATCTCGAGTACGATCATATTTTCTCTTGCACAAACTTTTGTTTCCCATGACTTTTATAGTTATCTGTAAAATATATGTTCAACAAAGACTTCACCTTGAAAAAATGCTCAACATTTATCTTTCAACATATAAATTGTTATTCCAATAAAAACTTGAACAAACATCATTTACCTTATTCAAAAAAAACCAAAAAGATGATTCGAAACTTTGTTTAAGTGTTATAAAAAACCACCATGCATCGATATCGATCCTCCGATTAAGCCTATGGAACAGAGGGAAGAAATAAAGAAAGAAAAGAATACAGCTGCAATCAGTAATAGAAATTCTTTGAAATCCCCATCCTCGAGCTTATATCTCTTTGTTCATTTGATGGATTGTGTTAAATGTGTTCAGCCGAAATCCTATTTATACAATTTGGCACAAAAGAAAACCATACGATGTGTCATTTCATTTTTTCCGACAAACATAATTCGTTCGATAGTCTTTTGGCCAGAAGAAATTTTTTTTGGCCGAAAGACTTGGAAACTGTTCAGTTTTGACGGATTCTGTTAGATTTTAGTCTTTCGGCCGAAACATTATTTTTTCGGTCGAAAAAATGAAATTGGAACTGAAAACTAAAACCAAAGAATTGCCCCAAGCATAACTAAACTTCAGAGGTTGCGAACTCCTACAAACATTGAGAATTTGGTTTCGAAAATGACACCAGCATTTCCAAAATTGAATCTACTTTCAATTCTTATAATTTGTTTTCATTTTATTTATTTTTATCTAATTTTATTTAATTTTTTAAAAATTTCACTACATAATATTTCCATCATACATTATGATTCGGTGAAATGAAATATCTGTATCTAAAAAAATATACAGTGAAAAATTCAGAAAAAAATATATTCATAATCCTTAAACTGTTCTTTTCAAAAGGGTATATTTAGATTTTAGTCTTAAGTAAAAATTTAAATTGATACAATGTGTAGAAAAATAGGTGTTTAAAATCTGCAACGTTTTCAGCTTAGTCAACTTCAAAGAATTCTAGAAATTATAATATTCATCCGTTAAATTCAAAATAATAGTCATAATAAAATAGAGTCTCTGTAGATTGTTGCAGTATATTTTGTTTCTTAAAAACATAAGTTTAATAATAGATACATTGTTGTAGAAATAAGTAACTCATTATCATTCATTTCATGTTTAAGGAACATACTGTTAAACAATTGTCAAATTGACATATCAAATTGTGATAAAAAAAAATTGAAAAATAGTCATTGGAAAGATAACACAATTCTTCACAAGTTTTGTTTTTACTATAAAGTGAAATTCTAAATAAAAAAAATACTTTGTATGTTGGAAGTTGAATAACTTGTGAAAATACAGTTTTTTTTCTCATAAAACAAGCAAAAGTGTAACCCATCTTCATGATTTCACCCTTAGTTTTGTGCCAATTGCAATAGGTGTAGAAACTAGACTGCAATTTATCATTCTAAACCTTTTTAAAACATCTTTTCCATATTTACTTTGACAAATGAAAATGTACTTATCATTTTTTGTGACTTCAATGCCAAGAAAATATTTCATTAACCTCAAGTATGTCATCTCAAATTCCTTCTTCATTAATGTTTTAAACATATGAATAGAGAGATTACATGTATAGATCAAATCATCAACATATAGGCAAACAATTAAGATCCAACCTTGTTCATTGACTTTGGTGTATAATGTAGGCTCACTAGTTCTTCTTATGAGTTCATTTTTTATCATGTATGAATTTATCCTTCTATACCAAGCTCTTGGTGCTTGCTTCAATCCATAAAGTTCCTTGTTCAACCTCTAAACCTTGTCTTCTTTTCCTTTTACTTCATATCCTGGTGGTTGTTTCACATAGACTTCTTCTACAAAATATTCATTTAAGAAGGTTGATTTGACATCCATTTGATAAACTTTCCAATTGGACTGAGCTGCAATAACTAGTACCATCCTAAATGTGCCAAGTCTTACTACGGGTGCAAATGTTTCATTGTAATCAACTCTATATTCTTGTGAAAATCGTTTAGCTACTAATCATGCCTTATATTTTTCAACTTCTCCATTTTCCTTATATTTAGTTTTATAAACCCATTTCACACCTATACATTTTTTATCCTTAGGTAAATCAACTAGATCCCATGAATCATTTGTTTTATAGATTCCATTTCATAATTCATTGCATTAATCCAATATTCTTCCTTACTTGCATCTTCAAAATATATAGGATCTTGGGTAAATAAAGAAAAAATAGATTACAAATCTATCATGTCTCCTTGATCATATATTTCTTGCAAGCTTCTAGCATTTTTGCCTCTTAATCTTTTTCTTAATGATTCAAGTGAAGGATTTGAGTCATAACTTACTTGTGGACTTGATGATTCTCCTTGCTCAACTTTCCTTTGTGAGTTTTCTTCTTGTAGAATTCTTGAGGGTATTCCTCTTTTCTCATTTGATTGTTTTCCTTCTTCTCCTTGACCTTTTTCTTCTCGTTCTTCATATGGTATTGTTGTTGTACCTTTAATTATATTTTTTATATTTCCATCCCATGATTATTCCTCTTTGAATACAACATCTCTACTTACAACAAATTTGTTGGTTATAGGATTAAACAACTTATATGCCTTGGATTGTTCATTAGAACCAATAAAAATGTATTTTTCACTTTTATCATCCAATTTGTTCCTTGTTTCTTTATGAAAATGTGCATATGCAATACAACCAAATACTTTAAAATGAGAGACACTATGATGCTTACCACTCCATGCTTATTGAGGAATCCTATCCCTCAAAATATTTGTTGGATTCCTGTTCAATATATAAACTGCACAAGCTAGTCCTTCAGCCCAATATTCATTAGATAGATTCTTTCCTTTCAACATGTTTCTTTCCATCTCCATTATTGTATGATTATTCCATTCTACAACACCATTTTGTTGAGGTGTATAGCTTGTAGCGAACTGTTTCTTTATTCCATGATACCTGCAATACTCCAAAATGCATTTGACTTGTATTATCCTCCTCTATATGATATCAATATCTTAATGGACAGGCCACTTTGTTTCTCAACCAATGCTTTGAATTCCTTCAACTTGTCAAATTTTTCAGATTTGTGTTTGAGGAAATAAACCCATGTTTTTCTACTATAATCATCAATGAATGTTAGAAAATATCTTTGTCTCTCAACCAATGCCTTGAATTCCTTAAACTTGTCAAATGTTTCATATTTTTGTTTAAGGAAATAAACCCATTTTTTTCTACTATAATCATCAATGAATGTTAGAAAATATATGCTCCCCCCTAATGATGGTGTTTTCATTGGACAACATAAATCTGTATGCACAATTTCTAAGGGTGCCCAAGCTCTCTATGAAATTTCTTTTGGAAATATTTTCCTATGTAGCATGCCCAAAATACAACTTTCACATGAAATTATTGGTGATTGAATAGGTGGTAAACCTCTTACCATTTCATTTCTTCGCAAAAAACACAATCCTTTGAAGTTTATATGGCCATACCTCAAGTTCCATACCCATTCTTGATCTTGACTTGATGCCTTGAAACTTGCTCCAATTTTCTCCATC
Source organism: Picea engelmannii (assembly GCA_009831015.1). NCBI lineage: Eukaryota > Viridiplantae > Streptophyta > Pinopsida > Pinales > Pinaceae > Picea > Picea engelmannii. The sequence goes on along the minus strand of ML776890.1, from coordinate 1,827,405 downwards.
ATTGAATCACTTTTCATCCGAAGTGGGAACATTCTGTTGTTTGTCATTTCAATTTTTTCATTCACATTTTTACTAGGAGGAATATCAAATATAGTGCATACATTATTTTCAAAAGCAACTCTATAACCCTTTTGAGTAAGTCGTCCCACACTTATGAGATTATGCTTCAAACCAGGTACAAAATAAACATCAAGAATAGTTTTCTTTCCAGTCTTTGTTATTACAGCAATTGAACCTTTTCCTGTGACTTCTACAATGTTATCATTAACCAATTTAATTTATGATTTAACTGATGTATCCAAATTCTCAAAAAACTCTTTATTTTCTTTCATATGATTCCTACAACCAATATCAAGAAACCAGATGTTACTTGCATTTTCTTGAGCTACATGGCATGTAATAAACAATGTCTCAAAACTACTCTAAGAAAAATTTGCAATGTGATTTCTCATATATGCTTGTTTCTTTTGGCATTCATTTGCAAAGTGACCATAATTCTAGCAATAATAACATTGAATATTTGATTTTTCATACCTTTTTTATTCCTGATTGTTATTTCTTTCGTTTGATATGAAATTTTGATTTCTCCTTCCTCTTGGATTTGGAATCTTTCCTTCTTCTCTTTGAAAATTATTTCTTCCTCTTCTTCTTCCTCTTCTTCTTGGATTTCCTCCTCCTATTACTATTTCAAAAGTCATTTTTGCTTTGAATGCATGCTCCAATGAGGTATTGTCATTCCTTAACCTGTCTTCATAATTTTTCAAGGAGCCAACAAACTCATCCATAGAATATGTAATCAAATATTTAGATTCTTCAATTACCATAACAATTGCAAATCGAAAAACGAGATTTCATCCCTTTTACCTGTAGGTTATGGGTTCGCAGTTGAGTTTTCATTTATTTACCTGTAGATTTTGGTTCATGGCCATCATTTTCATGTCACTCTACACTGTGTTTCCCACTAGTTATTTGTTCTATGAGCCAAAATAATTTAATGATCTACCATCCCATTAGTGAAAACTTAGTTTTTACCCCTTTACCTATAGGTTTTGGGTTAGCAGCTAAGTTTTCATCCCTTTATCTTCAAATTTCGGTTCAAGGCCATTGTTTTCATCTCACTCTACACTATGTCTTCGACTCGTATCTCCACACCCGCACCATTACATTGCAGGTATTTCCACAATGCCCATGATATGGCTAGAGCTTGTTCTCCGCTCCCACCATTCTGGCCAAGAGATGGCATACCTTCTTTGATGGTTATGCTCTTTGATCAAGGGTGGTGTAAGGTCTCCCACGACACCCATTTGGGTAGATTCGGTGATTTAACACACGAAGAGAAAAAGGAAGAAGCGATTAGATGGGTGAACGAGGATGTTTGGGTGTGAGAACGGACACCTTGGGTGCACAATATCATGTGTTGAACCAAGGGGCACACACCATACTTGCCTTATAATGATTGACGGAGACTTGGGTTTTGTTTGGGCAAGGGCGATGCAACTTTGGAGCATGTCCAATGAGTGGACCCATCTGCCCTCGACAACATGGGTTCATCAGAGAGGTTAGATGACCCCATCGACACACCCATGAAGAGTCATGACAATCGACATGAGAGAGCACAAGGCAAGGAGAACACACTCAAGGATGGGGTGAGCTTGTCAAGGAGACATGATGGTTGATGGGTGCACGGGCTTGGATGGGTGCATTGAGTCAACATGAGCGCATGATGAGTCATTTGAGTGTGGTTTCATGAAGCGGCACAACACACAAAAAGAAATCACAAGTTACCCTTGGAGTCCTCATAAAAGAAGAAGGGCACACAACCAAGGAAGGTAAGAATCCGGGAAAGAGATTTCCAGAGAACAAGTCTGAGCCAAGTCTGAGGCAACAAACTGAGGCTGAGTTGACAATATAGAAGACACGTATGCCTTGGGAGGTTTTTGGGAAGTCTAGAAACATTGGTCTATTGGAGGTATGTGAGGCAGAACCAAAATCTTTGTTAGCTTGGTGAATGTTTGTGTAATGAAGGGATAAAAAGTGTCCCATTGTGGGCACATACGAAGTGCATTGGAGTAGGTTGCGAAGATAGTTGCAACAAATATTCTTAGTGTGATGAATCTATTTATGAGTGTGTTGGTGAGGTGAGGATAATTGTGTGACTCCATGAAATTTGTAAGGCCAACCAATAGTGCTCATATGATAACTATTTTGCAATAAAAAATACTTTGTGAAGTGTTGGGCACGATTCGTTCCACCCACACAATTTATGTGTATGTCTTTGTTTGTTCCACAATTGTTCTCTTGGTTTCTCATGTTCAAGGATGTATGATTATATATGATTAAGTGTTTAAACCGTTAACAATCATCTAAGTATACGAGAGTTTCACTAGACTAGGAGTGTGACTCACTGGTAGCCTAGAACGGAGTATGGGTATGCTCTAGGTGAAGAGGCATAGTTCGAATGAACCATTCTTGGTCTGTCAAGAAAGCAAACAATAACCATCATGGTGTCGCATGCCCCCAAAAGGTGAATGATCGCAAGATTTGAACAAGCACCCTATGGGGTTGTGACATGTGGTATTAGATTCGATTCATTGAATATTTTGAAGAAGGGTTGGTGATCTCTTCACCACTATCCTGATAATAGGTGGCATTAGAGGGAACTTTAGGAAAAATTTTGGTGGTCTTCACCACTACTGCAGTTAGAACACTCGCGGGGGAGGGGTGCACTTGTTAGAAAGGTAGTCTAAGTGCAATATTAGTGAGGGTTTGACGTACTAACCCATCCTGCAGGAACCCGAGTCCAGACTTGGTGCTCAGTGACAGAAAGTGAAGGGCCAAGTTGTGGATGAAGTTGTGATTTGTGTGCAAACTTGGGTGCACCCCTTGAGTAGGCCAAACACAAAGGTCCATGAGTGAACCGAGCACTTGGGAAAGGTAAATGAATGCAGGAATGTCACAAGTTCAAGTCATTGTAGAGTTCAAGTCATTGTAGAGTTCAAGTCATTGCAGAGCTAGTATTTACAAATCCCCAATAAGTTGAAAACAACAACTCTTACTATGTATTTTCATATTTTCTTTTCCGATAAGTGAAAAAAACAGAAATCATAAAGACCATGTGAGCTATAGGAAAGAACAAGCAAGATAAAGGAATGCTAAATTGGGTTGGACAACATGTGTAGTATACCTAGGGAGGTAATATGGGAGGTGCCCAATGAGAATGTGGTTATGTATTCTTAGTGGACGTCATTGAATGTAAGGCTGAATAGGTCCACTATATTATTAAATAAGGCCCACTATGGTAGTGAGAAATAATAAATAGGATTTCTAGAATGTTCCTAGAAGACATAGAATGATATATAAATAAGTGTAAGCAATGTATTGAAGCATAGTGAATCATATTGTGTTTTTAACAAGCAATGATGGATTGAGGATTGTTATCCTTCCTTAAGAGTTACTATATGGTTTTACCCTACCTGAAGGGTTTTGTCTACATTATTGTGTTCATTATTCATGAATGGTTTGGTTTATTCTTGGTTATTTCTGAGGTATATTTGCAGATCTATTTAGGTATTTAACATTTGGTATCATATCTCTTTCATTGGCCAAAGAAGGAAATAATTTTTTGGGTCATTTTGCAGATTTTTTCAAAGGAGAAAAAGCAGCAGCGCACTTCATTCTCAGTTCTGAATTTTTTTTCTCAGAATTTGCATTAAATAATTTCATATTTGAATTCCCATTAGAAAAATAGCCAATTTCAAAAAAACAATTAACCGAAACGAAGTTCAGGAAGTAAAGTTATGAGCATTTTAAATTCGACCATTTTTCATGGTTTTTTTGGAAAAATCAACGCGATTTGTAGAGCAAGTTCCTTTATAAATCCTAGTTTTCATTGAATATTTCTCCAAGCACGATCATTTTGACTAGAAAATATGATGGCCCTAGTATTGAAGCATTCATAAAGTACCAAAATCCATTTTGGAAAGAAAAATGGAAATTTATCATAGAGAAAAGTTTCATAGATGATGCTAGAACATGGTGGGAATCACTGGATCGTGACAGGATGAAGAGAATTTCTAATGGAGAAATGGAAAAATTGATTTTATACAAGTGGTTGCGTTCCAAGATTAAGCAAAACAAATAATCAAAGCACACAGGTTGTCGGTGAAAATGTTCAAATTTTTAAAGATTTGAAGATCACTATGGATAAATATGTGTTGCATTAACATTTTCATGCTATAGATATGGATGATCTGGATAGTTTTTTGGGATATCCTTGGATAGAATCAATGGGTACAATTAATATTAACGTGCAAAATAATTTTTTGAAGTTCTGATACAAGAAAAAGAAAATCACATTGTAGGATGTGTCTCTTAGTAAGACAGAAGGGCCCGTGATGTTAAGAAAATAAGTTATTGTAGAGTCTGAAGTTGAATTAGAGGAAGAGTCTACATAACGACATGAATCAAAGCCACGTGAAGGACACAATAAAGAATCCAAGGAGATAATTGACTCAAAGGGACACCGGGTGGTAGAATTGAACAAAAAAGGACCAATTCCTACAATTGTTGTATATACCCATCCACATCATATCGAGAAACAATAGTCATTAAGGAAATGGTGCGAGTGTCAAGAAAGTTATGCACCAACATGGAACCAAAAAGGAAACCAATCAAGAAGCATGTGGAGGACTACCAACAAAAAAGAAACCAATCAAGAAGCGTGTGGAGGACTACCAACAAAAAGGAAACCAATCAAGAAGCGTGTGGAGGACTACCAACACTATAAGAAGACATTGGTCTAGAGAAACAACCCCATGGAAACTCTGGTACGATGTGAAGCAATATTAGGGTGGCAAGGCATCAATTAGACATCATATTCATATTCAATCAGGATGGATGGATGGTCGTACTTGGTACAAGCTGGCCACAATTCTTAGTTGGTCCTATTGTATGGTTTATTCTCATGTTTTGAGGAATAAACATTCTTAGGGGGTGGAATGTAGTATACCTATGGAGTTAATATGAGAGGTACCCAATGAAAATGTGGTTATGTATTATTAGTGGAGACCATTCAATGTAAGGTGGACTAGGTCCACTAGATTATTAAATAAGGCCCAATATGGTAGTTAAATATAACAATTATACTTTCTAGAAGATTCCTTCTCTAGAATCTTCCTAGAAGATAGAGAATGATATATAAAGAAGTGTAAGAAATGTATTCAAGAATAATGATGTATATTGTGTTTGTAACAAGCAAGTATTTCTTGAGGAGTGTTATCATTCCTTAAGTATTAATATATGGTGTTACCCTACCTCAAGGGTTTTGTCTACATTCTTGTGTTCATTATTGGTGAATGGTTTGGTTTATTGTTGGTTATTTCTAAAGTATGTTTAAATTTTAGTATTTAACATTGACACTATATTCTCAAATAGAGAAAAATTAATGAAAATGGGTGTTTTATTTACAAACAATCACTAGTGCAATGACAAAAGAAAGAGACAACCAAAAATGAGAAGATAGAGGAAAAGGGACAAGACAAGGAGACCGATATTTGACTATGGGTGTGTAGAGTGTAACGACTGTGAGGTGGGTGTGAAGTGATATAAAAATATGTTTATCTCATTCCGATGAACTTCTCCCTTCGATTCTAGGATATATATTGTCTATAGAATCTAATATATGGGATGTTCCCCAAAAAACTAGTGATACAAATTTCCATTGTTTCTAATGTGTTTTTGGCTTCCTTGTCATGCCAATTAAACCTTAGGTGTCATGGCCTATTTAGTGGGTTCTTCAAGTTCTCCATTAATTCAATTGATTTGAGAAACAACAATTTTAAGCAAACATGTACCCTATAGAATTTTAGTTTCGATTTTTCTGGTTAGAAATTGATTGTTTTGACTTAATTTGATGTTCTATATCTGAATTTCCTTTTCCATATATAGTTGATGATGTATATGAGTCTATATATATATATAAATAATAGGTTGTCTCTTTTATAAATGTGTCTTTGTACCTTTTGGGGAAATTGCTATTTTAATCTCAGCTATCTTAGCATTAGCAAAACTACATTAAATGAAATGGGTGTATGTAGGGTTGTGTATGTGAAGCATAGAGTAGTCATGGAAAGTTTAGTTGCTGTAACTAATGTTAATTGATGAATATTTATCATTTTATGTTATGTTGATTAAGAATTAATTTTTTAAGAAAAACAATAAAATAAGAATTTTGTATAAGAAAATAAAAAGAAAACTATTATAAGATTATTATTATTATCAAATCTAGATAATAATGAATGTGGAATCCAAGAGTATGCCAATTTTATATTTTTAATAAACTTATCATTAGATTAACTAAAAATAAATAAATAAAAAATCAAATAAACTTATTGTGAAACAAACTGAAAATAATTATATGTTAAGTTAAAAGACAAATAACTTTTTTTCCTTTTCCAGCTCTATTCATCCATAAAATTGGCACATCATCTTAAATTTTAATAGTTGCAAAAAATAGATAGTTGAGGAGGCTTGAGATCACAAAATTGAGTCAAATTATGTTAAACATTTATTTCCAAAGGTTTAAAAAAATTGACAAAATTGCATTCATATAGGATAGTGAAAAACACAGGCCATGCATTCATAATAGGATAATGAAAAGCACAAGCCACTTCATGTGACCTAAATAATTATTTTGTTAATTTGAATTAAGTTTTAAAGTGAAATAAGTTTTTATCATGTAGCATTCAAAATATGACGGGAATGGAGCAGAAGAGAGAAAAACAAAGATCAAAACCCCATGCAACACAAATTTTGATATAAATAAATTCATACTAATTGTATTTAAATGGACATTATTTATACATTTCAAAGTTGACTAGCTAACTATGTCTAGGTTTTAGGGATTTTAGTTATACGGCATTAGTAATTATATATATATATATATATATATATATATATATATATATATATATATATATATATATATATATATATATATATATATATATATATATGATTGTTTTGTTATTTTAACGAATAGTGTGTTGTTTATTATTATATTTAAAGGTGTTTTTTATAATAATGGATAATATGTAGTTTTTTCTATGTTTAATATGAAGTTAACATGTGGTATTTAAAAAAATATTAATCTTCAAAAATATTTTAATATTGGTCATAAATAAAATATTTCAATGTCATTTCTTATTCTTCATATATATAAAGTACATCATTTAGTATTCTGCATATAGGTACTTCTATATCCTTTACATCAAATTCAATGTAATATAATATTTTGAGTGGTTCTAATGGTTAAGAACATGTGTTTAGTAGGGTACAAATCCACAATGGTATAGTATGTACATATTTTTAGACTTTAACAAACAAAACTCTATTAAATAATTGAATTATTTACAATACATTGTGACTTCATTATATAGAGTTCACAAGTTGTTATCAGCTGTAACTTCAGAAGGACATGTTGAGAGAATATCTCAACCACACACCAAAATAGGAGACTTAAATGGAGAGAATATCTCTCACAACCAACTAACTAACAACCTCCTAAATAATAGACCCAAACAACTCACATAGATGATAATTTATACATTACAATAAACAATACATTAACAAACCATATTATGAAGAAACTCACAATAACAATAACACAAGTAGGAGTTGATTAGTCCAACACCCTCCCTTAATGAGTACTTATCTGGATCTTTGTCTTCATAAGAATTTCTTAATCATTTCGAAATATTCTAGGATACTAACTACATCAAGTTTTCTCTAAACCCTTATAAAGGTGTATCTCCCGAGTTGAATTTTAGAGTTCCATTCCTAAACTCCCAAATCATGGATCTTCTGAAATTACTAGAAAACAACTCACATATGTTGTGTAACCTAATTATCAAACCACTCACATGTCTTTAACAACTAATAAGGTATTTTCCATAGATCCACAACTCTAGAACTAACTGGACACCCATCTATACTTATCTTTTACCTGCACTTGATCCCTTCTAAATTTGGAAATACAATTTCTTCAGACCAAGAAATCAATTTGAATTCAACTGCAAATACTGAACAACTGGCCATACTATGGACATACTTCCATCTACCGAGACACCTAGGTATGAAACTATGGTGCTCGCGAGTTCTCTAGGAAAACAATCTAGATATAGAATGTATCTCAGTCAATCTTACACTGTGACCTCTAATGGCAAGGAAATATGTGGACATATATCTCACACAAACACATAAAACGCTTCACACAAAACACATACTCCATCAATAACTCACAAAACAAATAATCTAGTCTCACCTACAGTAACACTAATCCCACATATTTACAATGGATTATAACTCACATCTCTCTCATATTGTTGGGCCTTCTCATGAGGGAGTTGAGTCCAGACCCACTCTGATACCAAGATAAAATATGAGAGATGAGACATTATTACACACACAAACAAAAATTTATTGAATAATTGATTTACTTACAATAGATTGTGACTCTATTATATAGATTTCACAAGTTGTTATCAGATCTAACTTAATCCCAATATAGAAGGTGTTGGGCACATGCCTATCTTGAGAAGGAAGACCATTTTTGGCGCAAGAACAATTTTGGAGAAGAAGGTCTATTTTGGGAAAGACCTAATTTTGGAAAGAAGACCTAATTTTGGAATCTGTGCAATCGATGGTAAGAAAGAATCATGAAAAAAAAAGGAAAATAAACATGCAAGAGGAAAAGAAACATGACGTGGAAGCACACAGACTTGACCATGATAGGGTTAAGGTTTTTGATAAAGATTGTAATGACTATAAACTCAAAACATAGTATAAATAAGAACCTAGGAGGTCTAGGGTAGCGGTTCAGTTGTAGTTCAGTGAGTTGGTTGATTTTTGGGAGAAAGTGATCAATTCAATAGTTGTTATGATGGTAATAAGGTGATAAAAGACTCAAGTAAGACATATTTTGAGGGTTAGGTCACATGATGAGGATCTTGGTGTGATATAGTTCACCTCACAGAGGTTATTGAACCTCTTCATGATTGTATGATGGAATATGTAATGCATGCAACGCCATATTTTGCAGCAGAGTAAATAAAAGAGTAGAGAAGTCAAATGTTTGTGTAAATATCCTAGGAGGGGGTGAACCACGTTAAAACATGTGTTATATGAGATGTTTCTTACATGTTTACTTTCTGTCAATGATTAATTATGAATGAATGGTTAAGCTAGATATATTAGAATGAATACATGGATTAAACAAGGAATGAACCCTAGGAATACTTGAATGAATAGAAAGATGACCATATGAAGAATATAAAATATAACCCCAGAACCCCACTCATTCCTAGACTGCAAGCACTTCAGCATTGCAGTCACCCATAAAGCTATCTCAGGTGAGACTACATAATGCACTCTGTGCACTTTGTTTCCTTTTGGTTTACTAGGAGGGCCGATAGTTTTATAGGGTTTTGTTAGAAACCTATTGAGATACAAATGTGGGTCAACCCCAGAAGAGAAAGGGGAATAATAAATCAACAAATCGTTTTATTGTTGGCTGGAACTGCATAGGATTGAGTGGATGAGATCCTTGGATGAATCATGCACATAATGAAAGTATATAAGGGAATGTTCAAGCCATGGAACCCAAAAAAGGTGGATATTGAAAGATGGTTGAAAACAAAGGAACTTGAGTTTGCGCATAAGGATAACATAAAACCTAAGTTAACACTGCGTAAATATCTTGACAAATATGTGTTTAGCAACTTGCATGAGGTATTTTTCTATGATTTCGTGCATTTGTTGCATGAGTGGTTATTTAGGTTAAAGAAAAACCACCCAACAAATCAAATTAGACAACTAGAGTGGAATCCTGTGGAGATCTTGCAATTACAACAAGTTAACAACAAATTTACGCGCACAATAGATTCCTGGTTAGACAGTATTGTTGCAAGGTTTATAACTAAATTTGTATTAGATATTGTGAAGTCTTACAGCACAGCAGAGAAGGATTTTCTAAAAGGACCAAGAGGTAGGTATATCATATCGTTGTATACTTCAATCAATATTTTATTGTATAAAGACGGTGTGATGACCATGGAATGAGACATCTAAATTTCCATGTGTGCATGGGGGAAGGTGGGAAGCATTGACAAAAGGTGGGGAAATGGAGGAAGAAATGGATAAGGGAAACAAGAAGGAGGCCATGGACCTAATCATGATGGAGGAAGACCAGATAAAGCATATCATTACAACAACTAGAAATACGGGCAGTGGAGCACCCTACCAAAATAAGATGAATAATAAGAAGAGAGCCATAGTTGATAGATATGGCTTGGAAAGTGATGAAGAAGAGTTAGAGAATCTATGGGCTATGGATAAGGTTGACGAAATCCTGCACGCAACATATGAAAGGAAAACAGAAGGTTCAAGGGCAGGAACATAAGGAAGAACTCCAATCTAGATCAACGTCAGTGTGGAATCTGTAACCCCATGTGTGACTAGTACACCAGAAAGAACACCAACGTCTAGACAACCTAATTTTAGTGGCAGAAGAACGATAAGAAAATGATCCAGTCAAGGAGCATCAACTGGGGTAGCCATTTCAGGTAGTAACAATAAAATATCTACACCATGCAAAGGTTGTAGTTCAACACAGTTCAAAATGGAAGGATGTGATCCTATGATCAGGTTACCATAATTTCAGAGAGAGGCATCAGAGGACCCTAAAAAACACTTATTCATCTGCGAGAAGATATGCGATGCAAAGAAGATCACATATGAGGATACAAAAATTACGCAGTTAGCTATCATGCTAAGAGACCCTGCACTGGACTGGTACATGAGCCTAGATGTAACAAATCCACCAGGAGTAACAAGGACTATTCCAGATGTGAAAATAATACTTCTAAATGACTTTTAGAAGCCCATATCAAAAGATCAGTATATGAATGAAATGATTGAAATTAGGAAAAAACTAGGTGAGTCTTTTTGGGAGATTGATCAAAGGTTCAAAAATTTGAAAGGTAAGTTGAAGTATGCAATTACTGACATGTAACATAGGCACTTGTTTGTGAACTCAATGTTAACACATTTGAAATACCCTTTAAGACAACAAAAGTTTCAAACGTAGGTAGAGGCTCTACCGGTAGCCTTACAAATGGAAGAGAACCAATATAAAAAGATAGATCCAAAAATAGAAGAGATGAAGGAGGATCTGAAGAACCTAACATTTCAACTTAACTAGAATAAGGGAAAAGAGAAAAGATAATTTGTTGGTGTACCACATGTAGGACAGGAGGACACCATAAGACTGAATGCCTAACGTTCGTGCAGTACATGGAAATAGGAGTACCAAACCCTTTGGAAACAGGAGGACCATGGTGTGAGATTTGGAAACGCATGGGCATGATCCATATCATTGTCCAATGATGCAGAAGTATCAAACATTACCCAAAAGTTCATATTGCAATTTTTGCAAGTCGGTGGGTCATGATGATAAAGATTGTACAACAATGGAGTTGATGAGAGAAAGAACTTTAGATACTTATAGGGTGCAAGAAGAAATCATGATAGGGAAAGCTTCACCTTAGTTCAACCAGATACCACCTCCATGCAGTAATGTGTAGCAATAGTATAACACTGAGCATCCACAATACAATAATGCATAGCCACAATATAACCCCACGCAGTACAACTAGGTACCTTAGTGCAATGCACCGGGAGGAGATCGAGTTGGATACAAAGGTAGAGGACGAGGTATAGAAGGATTTGGATGAGGCAGAGGCCCAATAGTGTGCCACAACTGCCAACCGCCAGGAAATTATGCAAGGGAATTCCCACTTCCATCTATGACATATATGTACTTTCTCACAACAAACCATGATACATAACACTGTCCAACACTCTTCGGAAAGATCCAATAAAAGAGGAACCAGAACAACCAGAATGTATAGTGGATTTCTGTAGAAGCCAGAGATGATGGAAGAAACATCAACGTAGTAACACGATGAGGATCTAAGATAGGAACTGACGCAGTAATACAAGGTCCAACGCAACACCAATGGGTGAAGAGAATATTGACCCACAAAAGAAGTTTGATACAAGGAAAGAAAAGGAAAATTCAAGAAGGAAAGAGAAGAGTTTCTTAATCAAAATATTGTGTCTACATCAGCCGTGCAACACACTCAGGACGTACCGATGTATGAAATTCCCTCCTCAATGGAAAACACTAGTGAAGCACAACCTTTAGAGAAAGTAAGTAACATAAAAACTTTTCTGCAATCCCATGTTAAGTTATTAAAGGATCCATCATCTTTCAAGATGTTACAAAAGCTGCTAGAAGGATGTAACATAGAGGTAGAAGGGAAATTAGAGTAGAAATAGTCAATCACCTCCACACAAGAAGAAGGACAAGCAGGGGATTCAGACTAAATGCTAACATTGGGGACTTCAATATGGGTGATATTACACTGGACTTGGGCTCTAAAGTAAATGTGTTACCTAAAAAGACATGGAAGTGTATGGGATAACCCACACTAGGCTATTCACCTGTCCAGTTGAAATTAGCAAATCAACGAATAGTTTTACCAATTGGAAGGCTTAAAGGTGTGACAATAGATTTGGATGGAGTGCACACTATGGAATACTTTGAAGTAATAGAGATAGTAGATGACACAACACCTTATCCAACATTGCTTGTATTGGATTGGGCATTTGATTACTAGGCCATAATCAACTTGAAGACAAGGAAAATGATGTTTGAATCAGGTAAACATAGATTCATTGCGCCATTAGATTCTTCAAAAGGAGAAAGGTTTGTATAAACCACTTGTTTGGATTTGAAATAAATAAGCCTGTTGTATAGAACCACTGTGTGAGAAGAAGATTATGTCAACCAAACTATAGATGGGGTTCTCAGTTGCAGAAGCATCACATCATGTGATTTTGAATCAGATACATGTTTGTAGAATTGAAACAATAATTACATGAAGTTTCCACAAGAAGGTGAGCAAGAATAGACCGCGTAGTAAGATGGGTTGGTACAGAGATAAGAGAACCTCCCAGTTTTCATGGAATAAATGACTTAGAGGAAATTATGAAAAAATATGAGGAAGAAGTGTTGGAAAATCAGAGACTATTATCCCTAGATATTTTAGTCAAGGCCACACCTGCAATATGGTGGGGTGCGCACAAATAAACAATTTATGATTGGTACCAATGTAAACAATTATTGTGCATTAGATTTGATGCAGAACAAAGGAGCAATAAAATGTAGAGGTATGATGGGCAAGGAACACCAACAAAACATTTGGAGAAGTGCAGAACACAATGGAGGATGATACCACCCAAAGAATGGCCTCATCACTTAATCCATACATTGGAAGGAATCCCATAGACCTGGTATGTAGACCAGGAGATGTGTAGAGGCACTACAAAATGGAAAACCTTACAACAAAACTTTGTTGAAACCTTTTCATTTGAATGTGAGAACCCCAACTTTGATTCATCGTTGAATCAGATAAGAGGTGTGATATTTATTGATGAACCAGAGATTAAAATCATGATAGAATATCAACAACAAAATAAGCATACATTCAAAGAACTACTTTCATGCTATCATGTTGAAGAGGAAGCACTAGATGAAGATGACATGCACGACATTCACATTACAGAAATTGAAGGAGAAAGAGAGGTGGAAGGTCCATCTCTAGAGTCATAAGTATTTGTTGCACCGATCAATGTGAAGAAAGTCAACATTAGGACAACTGAAAATTCTAAAATGGAAAGTATTGGAGACTATTGGGATGAACAAACAATAGAAAGAATAACAGAATTACTGTGTGAATATAGTGACCTATTCCCAACAAGTTTTACAGAGATGAAAGGCATAGCAGGAGAGCTAGGAGAGATGAAAATACCTCTAAAACTTGAGGCAAGACCTATCAGGAAGATACCTTATATACTAAATCTAGTATATAAGTAGAAATTGAAGGCATAAATTGACAGAATGTTGGAAGCTGGTATCATAGAACCAATAGAGGAATCTGAATGGATAAGTCCTACAGTAGTACAAGAAAATAAATAAGGGGGGATAAGGATTTGAGTAGATTTCATAAAACTTAATGATGCTTTCTTACATGACCCTTTTCCTACCCCTTTTACAGATAAGGTCCTAGAGAATGTCAGAGTCCGGGAAGCATATTCATTTACAAATGGATTCTCAGGTTACCATTAGATTGAAATAACTCCAAAGGATAGGTAGAAGAATACTTTTTCTACTGAATGGGGATCCTACTAATACAAAGTCATGTCTTTTGGGCTAAAGAATGCACCAACCATTTTTTAAAGAGTATTCATAACTTCTTTTAAGGAATTCATACATCAATTTCTAGAAGTATATATGGATGACTGGAATGTATATAGTTTGTCAAAGGACCATGTAGAAGTATTAAGGAAAATGTTAGAAAGATGCAGGCAATGTCAGATATCATTAAACATAAAGAAATGCATTTTTGGGACACATTTTGGAATATTGTTAGGATATATAGTGTGTAAACAAGGCTTACTAGTAGATCCTACTAATATTGTAGTCATTGTGAATTTACCACCACCAAAATCAGTATGCCAGTTGAGATAAACACTCGGACATACATGTTGTTACAAGAAATTTTTAAAGGGGTACACGTAGATTACTATGCCAATGAAAAATCTATTAAAGAAGGATGTCACATTCCAGTGGAATGAGGACTGTCAACAAGTGTTGGACACCTTAAAAGAAAATATGGTCACAACACCTATCCTATTATTCCCAGATTGAGAAAATACATTTCATGTGCATGTAGATGAATCAACCATAGAACTTGGAGCAATTTTGGTGCAACAAGGAGCAGGGGACTTAGACCACCCTATAGCCTTTGTAAGAAGAAAATTGTCAGAATCTTAGTAGAATTACAACACCACAGAAAGAGAAGGCCTAGCCATGGTATATCCACTGCATAATTTTAGGAACTACTTACTGGGTAAACACTTTAAGATGTTCACAAACCATTCTGCCCTCCAATATCTATTCAAAAAGCCAGTGTTTGGGGGGAGAATTTATAGATGGCTATGGTTATTTCAAGAATTTGATTTCGAAGTTATAGTTAAACTAGGGAAGTTGAACGCAAGACCTAATCACCTGTCAAGGGTAACTAATGGAAAAGAACCTACCAACTTGGAAGACAACTTCCCTGATGTGCAACTATTTTTAGTGTAGGTAGTTGACGAATACTTTGTTGATATCATTAAATACTTAAGTACATGGATTGTGCCACAAGAGTTTAGCACTATGTAGAAGAATAATCTGGTAGTTAGAGCTACAAAATATCAACTTATTGCAGGAAACTTATATAACATGGGCAAAGATAACATTTTGAGAAGGTGTGTATTAGAGCATGAAAGGCCTATAATTTTGGCAGAGTCTCATGAAGGTATAGATGGAGAACACTATGTGGGAAAATATACCATGCAAAAGGTATTGTGCGCATGATTATTGTGGCCAACAATCAATAGAGATGCCAAGGAATATTTCCAGAAATGTGATGTCTGTTAGAGGGTTGGAAAAACCAACAGAAAGGATGAGATGCCTCTAAGACCACAAGTAACTTTGAAGTTATTTGAAAAATGGGAAATAGAGTTTGTTGGACCAATCCATCCACCAACAAAATGGTCAGGAGCTATATATATCATTACTGTGACTAGATACTTAACAAGAAGGGAAGAATCAACACCAGTAAAAGACTGCAGCACAAAAATAACAACACACTTCGTGTTTGAGAAAGTGATCACCATATTTAGATGTCCAAGGAATTTGATGAGTGACCAAGGCACTCACTTTATCAACAATAACATTAGGGCTATGACTGAGGTGTTTGAAGTTTATCACCAGAATATTACACCATACCATCCTTAGGAAAATGGAACAGTGGAAGCATTCAATAAGATCTTGGAAAATGCTCTGACAAAGATCTACAATGTTAATAGGGATGATTGGCACTTGAAAATACCAGGAGTACTATGGGCATACATGATGACATGTAAGAAGCTGGCAAGAAATACACCATTAAGATTAGTGTATGGGCAGGATGTAGTGGTGCCATTAGAATTTCAGGTACCTAGTATGCGTGTAGCAGCAATTACCAACATGACTGAAAGAGGCACAGTATAGGAAAGCTTAAATCAACTAATGGAAATGGAAGAGGACAACATTTTGGCAGGATTTCACTAGGAAGTACATAAAGCAAGAGACAAATCCTGGCATGACAAACATATTAAGAAGAAGAGTTTTAAGGAGAGAGACCTAGTCCTACTATATGATAGTACATTTTTTCAACATCGTCGTGAATTTAGAATGCACTGGCTAGGGACATATGAAGTAAAGAATGTCACAGAGGGATCTGTGCAGATAAAAGACTTGGGAGGAACATAATTCAAAGGAATGATCAACGAGATTTGACTAAAGCTCTATAGGGAAAGTTGACCTCCTAACCCCTAAAATTCACAACGCAGTGAGAAAAGCATGTTTATAGTGTACTATAGAAGATATTAGGACAAAAAAATGATAAAAATAAATAAAAAAGGAGAAAAATAAGAAAAAATAAATACAAAAATAGAAAACGGGAGAAAAACACAAAAAGACACAGAAGTTGGTTGAACCATAAGAAATTGCAGAAAAATGTTGCACACAGTATTTACCATGACAAACATGAGACGACAATGTGCAGGAAAAATTACACTTGGTGCAAATGGACACGAAAAGTCAAAATAAATAAGAGTGGGTCTATAAAAGGTGGAAATCACATGTTTATTCAACATTTATTGATTTTTTAGCACAAAGAGAGAAACATAGTGCATTCCCTAGCTACCATTTTATGCAGAAGAAAGAAAGTTCCTGAATTCGAGAGAAGAATGACCCCACCAAAGTTTGGCGTGCCATACCAGTACGTCTAGGTTACTCGGTAGGGCAAAAGGTGTAAGGAAAGAATGCCATGGCCTGAGAATGTGGTCGATATGGAGGATGCTACCACCTCAGACACACAATCAATCAGATAGTGCAATAAGGAGATATAGGGAAGATCTCCATGGCCCATAATGGTATTCTGAAACCTAACCCTGAGATGCCTGCAAAGCCTATAAAAAAGTGGGACCGCGACAATCCCATGAACACAAGGAATTTTTGGTCGAATATATCACTGATCGTCCGAAGTCCAAAAGGGATGAAGAGGACACAGACACAACAGAGGTAGTCCCATCTATTGAAGGATAGAAGAGAAATCATCTATATGCCATGAAGGTTACACTCCCATATCTCCCAGATGTAGTGATTATTGTGGAGGATATGTTGGGGAAGGTACCAAAACTAAGGTATGTAGACCATGATGTGTGTGATGCCACCAATTTCCCATATTTGGCTGAGGAAACTTATTTAATAAACACAGGGGAAGTTGGACCCCTCTATAAACCCATACTAGAGCTCGCGAAGTGGATAATGAGGCTCTATAACTCAAGCATCATGAACCTGCTGGATATACCACATTTTGGGTATCGTAAGAACGTCTGACTCTACGTGAAACAACTAGTCGCTCATGTACATAGAGGCATACTTTCGATGCACATGCCGATATAGATAGCTATGGAACTGATTTCCAAGATCAAAAGGCTCCCCACATTTTGAGTGCAACCATAGAAATACTTGGATAAAAAGGCACGTGAGAATAAATCGTAGAACTGGTTAAAGAAAAGTTTGACACCACTTGGGGCAATAGGGGGGCAATAGGGGAATTTTCATCAAGGATATCAATGATAATGCGACAAGGTTCTCCAGCAAGTTTATGGCTTGCAAAATTTTGAGTAAATGTCACAAAGAGGAAGTTCCATCAGGCGTTATTACAGTAGTTGTGTAGTGCACGAAGGGGGTCATGTTCAGTTGGGCACCATACATGTTGAACCGATGTTTAATAGATTGTAGAGACATGTAAGACAATGGAAATGAGTTCCATTAATCTTGGATGATCATCCTTATCTCTTTGGAAGGGTGACAAGCCAAATTTATCAGCTTTTCTAGATAGGAAAGGGAAATTTTATGTGACAAGATATGATTCCCTGTGGCAGGCAAAGGAAAACAAAATGAAATAGGAAAAAAAACACCGTTTTTTGCAATGTTGCTAGAAGAGATACAACAACACATAGTGAATGTGTGGTACATACCTATGGAGGTAGTCCAAGAGACAGATGGGATAACCAATTTCAAGGAATCCAAACATCACATGTGGATCCAAGAAGCAAGGGATCCAAGGAAAGAATGGATAGAGATGCAGTATTGTGTAACCAAAGAGGAAGTGGGCTAGATAATTAAATATTGGCCTACACAGTGGCATCAACCAGTAGCAAGATCAACAACAAGGATAGTCACAGGGAAATCCTCTAGGCCTAAGGACAAGTCAGAAGTAGACTCTTGAGCGAGAACAAGTAGATCGACCAGTAATACTAGAACGATGACAACACAAAATCATCTAATCGAGAGAACCATAGTACCAACATGATCAAGGAGAACAACAAAAACATCAAGGAAATGAAGCGAGCCACATACCAAAAAGAAGGATACTTCATAGGCTGAAGAAGAAAGAACCCAGAGTAAAACAAGTGGGGCACAATCCTCGTAGATAGTCATGAATACTGCATAGGAAAAGGAGGCGCGCAAGAAAAGGAAATATGGCATAGAAGACACAGTCATCACCCTAACAGAGGATGATGCAAAGCTAGTCGCAAAGAAGGTCTAAGATAGGTTGGAAGAAGTGGTCTAAATTGCAAAGGTGAAACAAGAAGATATCATGGCCAAGATTATATAGGTCTGTGATAACATTCAACAGCTATGAAGCCAAATAGGATCACAGGCCATTGTGCAACAATAGGAAAATACACAGCAGCCACCAAAACAGAAATAAGGAGAGGAGACAATGCAGTTCGTAGTCCAAGGCAGGGAGACATTTACGGTAATGTGTCAAATGATCAAACTGGATCGGTAGACTATGTAGAAACCCCTGGGGGAGGTGGAACAATTGGAAATGGTCATGGAACAAATACCCGCCAAGTCACTATAAAGACTCCAGGCTAGTTTCATGCAAGAAGTTCAGTCCAGGGCCCGTGTGGATGCCACAAACTTTGAGGTGGGTAGATGATTCGTTGAAATGCTACAAATAACATGTGACCAACTAACCTCAGATAAAGAGGATGAAAAATAATAGATATATGAATTAGAATAGGAATTAACAACGGTTTATGATTGCATCCCATAAAACTCTCAAGCACCACATAGGAGTGTAGAAGAGAAGATCAGCCTGATAGCACAAACAATCCATAGATACAAGAAGGAAATTGAGGAGCTCAAGGAAATTCTCAACTCTATGACTCCTCCTGAGGTCCAAGAACAGAGAGAACAACAATCTGCACTCTAGATCACTAAGATGGAGAAAGAAGTTAGGGAAATGGAGGAGTTGTTTGACAGAACATCGTAGATATGGACTATCCTCGAGGATGAAAAAAAGGTCCAATAGTGGGACCAGGGAGAGGGAAAATTAAGGACTTCCATACAAGAGCTCAGGCAACAACAGAAAACAATGAGCATCACGAGGCGCTTGGAAGGAACTTTATGTGTTATATGTGATGTTTCTTGCATGTTTACTTTCTGTGAATGATTAGTTATGAATGAATGGTTAAGCTAGATATATTATAATGCATGCATGGATTAAGTAAGGATTGAACCCTAGGAATAATTGAATGAATAACAAGATGAATGCATGAAGAAGATAAAATACAACCCCATAACCCCACTCATTCCTAGACTGCAAGAACTTAAGAATTGCAGTCACCCATAAAGCTATCTTGGGTGAGACTGCGTAGTGCACTCTATGCACTGTGTTGCCTTCTAGTTTACCAGGAGGGCTGATAGTTTTAGAGGGTTTTGTTGGAAAAATATTGAGATACGAACATGGGTCAACCCTAGAAGAGAAAGAGGAATAATAAACCAACATAAGGAAAGTTTGAGAGAATATCCAAACCACATGCCAAAATAGGAGACTCAGTTGGAGAGAATCTCTCTCACAACCAGCTAGCAAAAAACATCCTAAATAATAGACTCAAACAACTCACATATAGGATAATATATACATTGAAATAAACAATACATTATCAAACCACATTATGAATAATTCCACATTAACAAGAAGACAAGTAGGAGTTAATTACTCCAAAAAACTTTGTATCTATCATGCACCGAGAGGGATCAACAAACCAAATTATGAAGAATACCACATTAACAAGAAGACAAGTAGGAGTTTATTACTCCAAAAAAATTCATATCTATCATGCACCGAGATAGATCAAGTCATTCGAGGTGAAAATGGATCTATCATGCACCAATAAGGATAAAGTCTTTCAAGGTGAAACGATTTGTACCTTGAGAGATTTTGTTCTTGTTGGCCCATGGTAAATCTAGTGTAGCATCCCTATTTTTAATCCATGGTTCATAGATGTATAATGTAAATACGATGTATGGCCTACAAATAAACAAATATGGAGTTATGGGGGAGACATTTCCATAAGAGAGGGTGGGGTCTAAGGAAAAATTACCCATGTTTATTAATCCCATGCCACTTTTCTAAAAAATATTTTGTATGAACCTTGTATTTTTCTTTTGAGCGTTTCAAAGCCTCAATCACTAGATATGTGTAAAAGGGCTCATGTGAAAGGTCACCTCACTTAGTTATTGAGTGCATGGGGTAGGTAAAAGAAAATTTTAATGGGTGTTGTAGGTAGTTTTACAAACATTTTTTGGGGATAGTAAGAGTGTAATGTGTGTTGGATCTTGAAGGAAACCATAGTATTCATGTAAGGAAGTTGATTGGAGCTACAAATGACATGGATATGTAGGTTGTTAGGCCTCTAGAGTGATATTTCTGTGGATAAAATTACACAGAGAAAGTGAGTTTGTTGTTGTTAAAATTCTTGTTGTAGTAGTAAATTCATAGAGTCCCCAACAAAAGAGATTTCCTAGCCAACCTGTTTTGGAGACCTGGAGGGAAGTGGGATATCCTAACAGAATATGTGGAAGAGAAGGGGATATCATTCCTTGGGTTGTGTAGGTTGAGGGTAAAGAGAGTTGGTGAATTGGAATGGATGTAGGAAGTATCTTGTTGTTAGTGGACAATAAGCACTCTTAGGATACACCCTCTCTTGTGGATTCCTATCCCCAACTGAGGGGTGATTTGTTGTTGAGAATTGGAGTAGCATATCTATGGCTAGGTGGAAGTTCCATCCTTTGTATATAATTGAACGTTTTCTTATAGCTGATTGCACATTTTCTTACAAAGATAAGTATTTTATCTATGTTCTCTATTTTTAATTATATGTTTTAATAGGTGTGCATTATACCCTTTTCTTTTTGTGAATTAATGTTGATGTGCATACTAGATAAAATGAATTCGTGTTTTTAAGAATTCTATTAGATGGATGTTAAATCATTCATGCATGGATTTAGTTAATGGTTATCATACAAAATTTCTAATATTCGTAGAGGAACTATCACATCCAGAGTTAAGATGAATCCACACTAGTATATTTAGACTTTCATTGTCTCCTTTGCCATCAAGTAATGCTTCCATTTATTCACACTTTGTACCAATGCATACAATTCATTTTCATATGTTGGATAGTTAATTACTACTTGAGTAAAAATCTTATAATCATAACATATAGGTTTACCTTGTTGCATCAAGACCGCTCCCATGGCATATCTACTTCCATCGGGTTGAATCTCAAACGGCTGTTGCAAATATGGCAGAGACAAAATTGGTGCAGTGCTTATCTTTTCCTTCAAGGTCTCAAAGGAATTTGTTTTCTTACCTCCCCTTTGAAAGAATTGTTTCATACTAGTTAACACATGCAGATAATTCATTATGAAAGAGAATTTGGTAATGAATTTCCTCTAATACTCTACTACTCCTAAGAAGCTCCTAACTTATGTGGCAGTATTTGGCTTGGGCCAATTTACAATAACTTATACCTTTGAGGGGTCTATCTTTAGTTGAAAATTCCCTATACTGAAACCCAAATATAGCAGAGAAGTTTTCCCAAGCTCACATTTATACATCTTTATATACAACTTCTCCTTTTTCATGAGTTTAAAAAATTTCCTGACATGCATTATATGATCTCCCTATGTGCGACTAAAGATCAAAATATCATCTAAGTATAGATTGACAAAATCATCTATAAAAGTATTGATCACATTGTTCATTACCCTCATAAATGTCACAGGGGAATTGCATAAGCCAAATGGAATAACCAACCATTCAAACAACCCCTTGTTTGTTGTAAAAGCATTTTTCCATATATCACTTTCTGCAATCCTGATCTGATGGCAACCATTTCTCAAGTATAACTTAGTGAAATAAAAAATATTTCTTAATTGATCCAATAAATCATCAATTCTAGGAAGAGGGTACATGTTCTTTATCATGATATTGTTCAATGCGCAAAAATGAATGCACATCCTCCATGTACCATCTTTCTTTGGAACTAATACAACATGAGATCCAAATAGAGAGGAACTTGGACTTATGATTCCTTTATCAAGCAATTCCTAAACTTGCTTATTTATATCTACATTCCCTATCATTGATGACCTATACATACCAATCTTAGGAAGAGGAACATCCTTCTGTAAATGAATCTCATGTTCAACCTCCTAATTAGGAGGAAAGACTATAGGTTCCTGAAACAACTCATCATAATTAGAAACGATTTTTGCAAATTCCCATTTATGATATGGATCACATATTGCTAGAGAATTAGATATATCGTCTTCCTTTTGTTTCACCACCATGAGAAAAAATAATTTACTTTCATTTACAAGTCTCTTTATTTGTCCCGTGCTCACTAAAGAAACATTAGTTTTGATAGGATGAGCCCTGACAATATACTCAATCTCATTCTTGAAAAAAAAATATTTGTTCTCTTCTTGATAAAATATAGCTTTCCTATCAAATAAATATGTACTACACAAGACAATGTTGCAAATGTCAAGTGGTACGACATCTAACTCAACCTCATCATAGAATTTAGATGTAACTGCAAATTTGATTTTACACTATTTCATCACCTACAACTTAGCATCATCACATACCCAACCTAATGGATATGGTTTCACATGAGGTATCATTTTTAAACCCATCTTCATAACAATTTATTCGGATATTAAGTTAACTTGAGATCCAATATCGAACACAATATCTATCTTTGTATGCTTTACTATAACTATGACATGAAAAATCTCACTTCGTTTCTTCTGATCAAGAACACTTTCCAATATAGCATATTGAACTGAAATATTCCTAGTGGATATAACTTTGCTTATGATTGCCATGATATTAGTTTCATCATCTAAACCCGATCCTAGATCCTATCAGGTGGATGCAACAATATTTTTTTTCCCCTTATATTGGAACTTCTTTGGTCATAATTATGGATGCAGCTTCAAACATTGTGCTTCTTCATACCCATTCTTTTGCAGTGAGGACACATAGGTTTCTCTTTAAATTTCTTTATTGTATCTGATTTATTACTCTTCCATTTTCCTTTCGATTTCTTCTCAAACTTCTATGGACTCTTATCCTCGAGTACATACTTCCCCTTGCTAGCTTCCAAATGAGTAGCTTGTACTAGCACTTCATAAATATTACTAGGGTTAAACATCAATATAGTGTGTCGAAGATATGAATGCATACCACCAATATACTTAGTATGAGTTTCAAAAGTATATAGCAAAATTCCTATGGATAATGCTTTGTTCATAAATTCCTATGTATATAATTGAACATTTTTCCCCTTTCTTTATCTGAGATGTTGTCATTTTATTATTGCATTTTTCACATAATCCAATGGATAAAATTGATTTCTTATTGCAGCTGTAAACCCATGACAAGAAGAAATTACTTTACCCTGTTGAACAAGATCAACTTGTGTCTTACTCTTCCACAATATCAAGGTTGTGCCACCGAGTCAAAGAGTATCGAATTGTATTTTTTCAGTGTCATCCACAATCTTCAACACCTTACAATATACCTCTATTTGTTTGATCCAATTTTCCAACCTATCTGCATTCGATTCTCCATCATAAATTGGCAGTTCAAATTTTACATATGATTTCAATAAAGGAAAATAATCATTATGCAAGGAATTATTAGAGGGATTCTTATTATGATAAGAATTTTTACTTACATGAGAAGAAGAAGATGATGATGATTATGAGGGTTCAGAAGGTCCTCCACCTTCACCTTCTCCATCATCTTTTACCGAAGGTTCTCCATCCCCAGTCTTATGGAGTCTTCAATATAAATCACATATTATTTCTCGATTTGAGCGAAGTGCAGCCTTAATTTCCTCAGATCTCATGGGAAGATCTTCTCTTTCCTTTCCTTTAGAAACCATGTCTCTCTTATGAAATCTCCTTTGAATATCTAACTTGTAACTTGCAAGATTTCCTTTACCAATCTTGAATCTAGACCTTCTAAGCATTCACTAGAAAACACTTGTCAAAACCATGCACTGATACCAAGTTGATTCTTAGATGTTAATTTATTTCTTAATTACATATAAACATCTAACTTGATTGGAAATAATAATGATCATTTGATTGTTTGCATAACACATATGAATTCACTTATATATCCAAAATCACTTCAATGATAACTAAGCGAAATAGAACAACAATAAAATAACACATAAACAAGTTTGTTAATGGAGTTCACCCAAATTGGGCTACGTCTCTAGGTATGCTTCCAATTGAGACCACTTTATTAATGCTCAAATTCTTGTGTTTTTACAATGACCTTTTTACTCCTTGCTCAAACTCAGAAACAATGTACACCATCGAATTCCTCTCAAAATTATGAGAAAAATGAGTATAAACACATTACACTTTCCTCAAGGAACCCTTTGGCATGCATAATGGTGAAAACATAAAGTCTATATACCTTTCTTGGAATGAAATTCGATGCACACATGCTTAACTTGCTATGAAATTCTAAGAAATTGTACTCTCTTGTGTCCCATGTCTTAGTCTACGCAGTGGTTAAATAGGGCGTGGGCCCTAACCTCCATTTACAATTGTAGGAAATCATTAATGACAAATTTGGCAGAGACATGGAATAGAAGGCTCCCTTACATGCGTAGTGGTTAAGGCATGAGTATAGTGGTCAAGAGGTCACGGGTTTGAGCCCACATACCTCTCTTCTTTTGGTGCTTGGTTATAACCATTGGAACATTTTATATAAATATTGGCATATTGTGGTAATCCCCTACATTAATTTAGGTGTTGGTTAAATTGAATACCATATGAACCTTAGGCTGGGGGCTTAGCCCTTGACCCTTTTTCGGCCAACCATAATTAACTTCACTTTATATATATTATGCGCCACATGACTATTAAGCAAATCGTGTGGCCTATGGGTAAGTCTTGGTAATTCTTGGCAGGAGGTCGGGGGTTGGACTCTTCTCTCCCCATAATAATTTTAATATACCATATCCATGAGAGGAAAATGGGAGAATACCATGTGGCAGTCTCTCATTGGTCCAATTAAGCATGTATAGACTTGCTACGTGTCAATATTTAATTGGTCCACCTATGCTTGTATGTTTTCCTTGTAAACTTTCCAACTCATTTGTATGGATGTATACATTCGTTCCATGTTTCACCCTTCTAGGGGTGCCACGTTTCACCCCCGTTTTGGCCCTTTGACCCTGTTTGACAAAAACTTTGATTGGCCATAACTTTTGCATACGAACTCCATTTGAGGTAATTTTTGCGTCGTTGGAAAGCTATCGTCGAGCTATATGAAATGAAGTCCTTTTAGAGAAAATTCAATATGATCTTTTTTTATCATTTCTGGATCGTCCTAGACCTCTTTGAGCATTTCAGATCCTCCTCGATCATCAAATAAGAAAAAAAATTGAGAATATCAATCTACTTCGCATATGAAAATCTCTATCCAATGGAACACTCTAAATAGCCAAAAATCGTTTCAAAAGAAAGAACTCAATGGAGGATAGTGAACATATATAACATTACAAAAGGGAGGGTGAACATATCTAATTGGAGATCAATCTCAAAACTAAAATGAGCATTGATGCAGTGCTTGTCATAAATATTATCTACAGAAAAAAAAATGTTATCTTCGGTAGAGAAATATTCCATTCAATATGGAAACTACTGCCACCTGGGTTCACCCCACTAGAATCAATTTCGTAGGTTGTCCATGGGTTCATCTGTATGTATAATAATTTCATGATATTGAAGAAATGGGTTGTCTCTTCCAGCATCGGGAGGATGCAAGAATAATGATGCTGAAGGATAAATGTGAAAAATACACATAATCCCCTGGATGTCCAAATCGTGGGCTAATGCTCTTATACAATGCTCATTCCAACTGAAGTATCTAGTCATAAGCTAAATAGAGAAGGTTAAAATGAGAATGAACTAGACCGAGGTCCTCACATCTCGTAGATCCGCGAGACACATTCATCAACGATCGCCACACAAAATACGTTGGCAATTGCAGATATGTTGGTCCTTGTTTCTTCAATGACATTCACAACAAAATTGCGTAGAGAGTGGGAATTGAAATGATAGATGGAAATATTTTGTTGCAACCCCCAGAAATTGAAGATACCTAGAAATTGAAGCTCTCAGAATTGGTCCAGTGTCTCAAGAATCAAACCCATGACCTGCAAATCTGAGCAATCACCATGTGAATATTCAAGGATCCTTCATATCTGATAGTTTTGCAATCATATTTGAATGTTGGTATCCATAATCGATTCAAAGGTAGACAAAAAAGAATTGTGATAATGGGAGTGATGATATCAATATACCCACGATGGAAGCACTACATTCTATAGCATTAGGAGGTGTGGATTTGAATCTTCTAGAAAAGAGGCAATAGGAGTAGAAGAAGTAGTGATATGGTGGAGGTGGGAAACTAGATAGGCCGCTCATCATCCTTTCCCAGTCAACATGAGGAAGCATAGATGTTTCTATTGTAAACTTCCCTCATCAGTCTAACTGAGCAGGGAAGTTCCGAATAAATAAAAATCATGTTATTTTTGTCATGTTGTTAATTAATAGAAAGAGAAACAACTCTTGTTACATAGAAAATAAAAGTGGCAAGTCTCTTGTGGTTGTTGTAAACAAAATATCGACCAGTTTGATAAAAAGGGTTTCTTCGTGCTAAAATACAAGGAATGGTCACTCACTTCTCACTTCCAGTGTTTTTTTCTTTCATTCTCTATGTATTTGTATTTTTACAGTGTTTAGTTATTGTGTAACAATTTATTCTACTGCAATATTTTTAATTTTGTAGATTTAACTCTAGATTAATTGGTATGAGAGCCCAAATCCAAGCAACTTTCTTCTTAGCCACACAATTCAAAACAGAGGCCATCCAATTTTTTTTTTTCTCAAAGCCAGATGTCCTTACTAAGACTTCCAATGCACCCTCCTTAGGGCCTCCAACACATTCATCTTTCACCATTCCCCACATTCCCTCTTCAAGGTACCATGTGCCTTCTTAGTGAAGTCAGGAGTTCAATGATTCTCAGTGCAACATCCAATGATAGATCAACATCTATGGTGAATGAAAATTATTTCATCATGAAGAGAGTCATCTACAAAGGATTATGCATCCACTACCACAACTCCATTTCAATATTTAACGATGTCTCTCCAGGATATACTCTGTCTGCAAAAACACAAATCTCCAACACCCATGCAACTTGATACGTGCTTCCGATTACCAAAGTTTGTGGGCCAAAGGAATGGTGAGAATGTCGACTCTTGTATTCAAATTATTTATACATACTTTTGTACATGTATTGAGATGACAGAAGACATGAAGCTTCATATCGCTAGTATACAACTCGAGGGAATTGCACAGAGATGGTGGGACACTCAGTGTAACATCCCCACTATAATCCCTAGTTTAATTAATGCTTCTATAGATATAATGTGTGGCTACGGCACAAGCAATGTATATGGAAAATATGTTTCTATGTTTTATTAATAAAATTTGATTCTAGATGCTAAGGGGACATGGAAAAGAGATGGGGAATGAATTAATCTGCAAGAAAGGAGAGTGTGGCCAAGAGGGGTCCAAATGGGGAATTACCAATGTATATTAATTCAACCCATTTTTCTAAATTTTTTATTTTTATATGAACCTTCCAATTTCTGATTGAATGTTCCCAAAGCCAATCATTGAATATATGTAAGTGGGTGGGCATGAGTATTCACATCCAATAGTTATTGGGCACATGGGGACTGAGTACAATCATCCCGAGGAAGAGTTTGGGTCAAGCAAGTAAATACAAAGAGAGGAAAATGGTATGGGTTTGGGACAAAAATTTTAGTTATTCAAGTTTTGTGCATGAGAAAAAGGTACGGAGGAAGAAAGATAGCTTGGATATGGTACAACCATGGAGGGTGAATTTTAGAGCAAGTTAGAGGATATTGGAGCATATTTGAAGCTAGAAATTGAAGAGATAGGTTGTCATTCTAGAAGAGTGAACTCATGGGTGAGTTGCATTAGAAAAAAAAGTTTTTGTTGTTGTTTGTTGGTATTTTTCTTAGCAGCAAGTTCCCTTGAGTTCGTAGCTGAGATATTTCTGGTTACCTATGCCATAGAGACCATGTTAAATGAATGGTATACCCATGGGACTAGGATCAATGAAGGGGTACATTCCTTCGTTTGGAAAGGTCAAGAGGAAGAGAGATGGTGGAAAACTAGGATAGTTGTAGGAAGATATCAAGGGGTTTTGATTTTTATGAGTAGTGAGTGGACTATGAGAGACCACCCTCTTCTTTGTATTACTAGGCTCAACTCGGGGGTGACTGACTATTGAGATTTGGAACAATCGGTCTATGGTTGGGTGTAATATTCATCCCAAGTAGTTGGTTTCAAAACCAATATTAAAAGATAAGTGTTTTATCTTATTGTTAGTTATTTACATCTATTATTGTTGTGCATGAACTCTGTGTAAATGAGAATGAATTATATGTCGTTGTGTGAATTAATAAGTTGCATTCATGTTATTTTGATATTTTGTAGATGCATCTATTTTATGGTTATAGAAATTATCTATTTTTGGTTGTAGTTCGTAGTTGAAAGCTACAAGAAAACATTTATTTGTAAAATGAATTAAATTAGTTAGCAGAAATTTCATTTTTATGTGTATTTCGCCTCATAATGTACCTCAGATGGGATGGGGAACATTACATTATGGTATTAGAGCACCTGGTTCAAACATTGGGCTTATATGGGCCAAGACAACTCCAAACTGGTGAAATTCACTGTTGTAGAAATTGTATATTATGTATTCAGGAAAAAATAGAGAAGATTAGAGTGAAATCCCCAATTTCGTGAGTGAAATCTGGGTTTGAATGACTCCATACTATTTAGGAGGTTCCCTGGATCCAAGAAGAAAAGTGAAAAGGCTGAATTCGACTTGGAATGTTCAAAAATTGAGTTTTAATAGATTCTTGTAGTGATTTACAGAGTTCCTTGAATCGACGACCAAGATCAAGTTTGATCTTGATATCGACGACCAAGATTCACATAAAAAAATTTAAACATTCATAAGGTATCAATTTCTATAAAGGTTGAGCATATCAATGATGAGGATTCATTTCATCCATTTAGAAAATAAATTAGATTGACGACCCAATTTCACCTGCATTTTTGTCAAAATTTTCTAAGTGAGAGGTTCGACAACAGAATCTACCCATGGTCGATGGTCAAATCAACGAGTTTGGTGAAGTGTTTGGAATTTTCCATGAGTAAATGTTGATGGATTTTGGCTGATGGACGGGCATTGACAGAGTTGGAATAATTTGATACAATCAATGGTTAGGAATCATTCCAGGGGTTTTTAATATGGATGAGATCGACGGTCTAGATCAATTGGAGAAATGTCAAAAAAATGTTAATTGTTAAAGTTCACCAAGAGAAATTGTCGACGACTGAAGGTCAGGTCGAATGAAACAAAAAAAAGTTTGGTTCATCCAAATGAAATATCTGACCATCGATGGTCGGGGGTTGGCTGAATCCACTGAATTTTTTTCAATTATCGATGGCCAATGGGTCAATTGTCAGGCATCAATCAATTCAACAAAGTGTTTTAAATCAAGCAAGAAGAGTCATCGATGACTAATGCACCAATGGTTGGGTGTCAGCCGATTCGACGAAGACTTTGGATCATCCAAGAGAATATTTCAATGGTTGATGGACAAAAGTGGATGATGACACCATCATCCATGTGGCATGCCACATCAGTAACCACATGTCATGACATGTTAACCAACAAAAGTGGTGGATGGTCGATGGTCAGGTCGGCCTATTTGGGGAAGTGTTTTCAAGATTCATTGGGGATCATTGATCATTGAAGGGTTGATGGTCAAACAATAACCGAATCAATGAGGAGTTTCATTCTCCAATAAGGATTGTGTGTAAATTGGGTGTTAATGAGTTTGGTCAGTGGTCAATGGTCGCATCGATAGATTGGAGAAAGTGTGGTGCATTCCCAAGGAGGAACGTTGGTCACCAATGGATGATAGAGTAAGATCGATGGTTGTTGTTTCCTCTGATTTGAATTCAACATTTCATATTTAAAGGGTTATTATAGTGGTAAAACAATTAATTTTATGTGATTTTTTGCACTTTTTGAAGGTCATTAACTTGTGGGGCCATTTTGAGGGCCTAAACGATATTTTTAGCAAGTCAAAACCCACTATAACAGAGTGTACCAAGGTGCACTTTGTCTCTACAGCTCAAATAAAACAATTTAGAGAGATTTATCCAATGCACTAAATGGTTCGCAAAATGAGCTCGTATGAGAAAGTTACAGCCAAAACAGTGAGGGAAAATTTTTGGCACCGATTTTACTTCCAAAAGGCATAACTCCATGCACCGAAGTCTGTTTGGGTCACAAGAGATGTCTATGGAAATATTATGACACATAGAAGCTAGCGGTAAAGTCATATTTTGGTTATGGGTACCTGAAAATGTGCAGGAAGAGAAATAAGACACTTGTAGAATGCAATGATAAATTGGGTAAAACGACATAAACTTATTTGAACCATAACTTCCATCTCAGAGCTTGGATTTGAGAAAACAAATAGTCATTGGAAAAGTATTGAGGAGTAGAATATATATGTTAGTCTGAAATTTTTATTTGGGAAATACAATCTTCTATAAATTAATAAAAATATTTTTGTAGCAATAAAAGAGTGGAAATTGCAACATGTAATTGTTGTAACGTTTCACTCAGAACTCATATTGAGGCATGATTGTAGTTGTCGAAAAGTTGTTTCATAGGGGAATTCATCTAATAATTTTGATTTTGAATTGGTGTAATGTGTCCTTCAGAAATTATTGAAGAAAGAACCTGTATTCTATTTGATGGAATGCTTTATGCTATGCATGCCTAACAATGACTATTACATGCACATTTCTTGCAGAATTAGAGGTACAAGAAGGAAACTTTTGTTCTTATATGAGGAATGGAGTTATAGAAGGTTCTCAAGGATATTACTGTTGAAATAATGTAACTGCGAAGAGCATTCTTATTATTTTGTTATTGGATTAAATCCCCATTGTGGATTAATCATGTCATTATTATTATTTTTATTATTAGATTAATCCCCATTGAGGATTAATCAAGTCGGTAATTGTATAAGGACCAAATCCCCTTTTGCGGATTGCTCATCGGAGAATTATAATGTAAAGAATAAGAAGTCGGCCCCAGCAGTTATAATGAAAGGTCGGCCTAGCCAGATTTAATTAAAGGTGGATTTATCCACCCAGTATGAGAGGTCGGCCCTGCCAGAATGGTGTCTCTTCACACATGCCAGATTAGTATAAATAAGAGGCTAGCGCCTCACTTCTAACACACACTTCACTTGCTCATGTTC
>ML776890.1:1768876-1789221 GCA_009831015.1 Picea engelmannii | reverse complement strand
GGGTTTTCTTCCCCTAGAGGGTTTCCCAGGATAAATGCTGTGTCTATTGTGGATGTGTATTTCTCAGTGATCTTGTGGTTATTATGCTCTTGTCTTTATGAAATGCAAAGAACTATAATATCAGCATAAAACATTAACAATTACAACGATGAGGAAGAGGACATAGGTGTGTATGTCATCATGGGGAATGTTGAGACAAGTTCAAATGGAAGAAGGAATAGGAAGCAACATGTCACTATGAAAATACTACATAGGGAAGTGCATAGATATACAAATGATAATTAAAATATTATGAAAGATCAAGAGGAGACACTTTAGATCTTAAACATGTTGCATAAGCAGGTCAAAAATGAATTTGGCACTAAGTAAGAAGCTAGTTCTAAACAAGTTTCTACATCTAGATCCCATAGCAAAAGGGATGATCATGGAAATGATAGGTAATCAAGAAGAATGAGAAGGATCCATCATTCTTCAAGTAAATATACCATAAAAACTCATGCAAGTTTGGGGCCCGGGAGTAGCCCAAGTGTGTCTCCTATCAGAAGGTAAAGGAGGAGGACTGAGATATACATCTTGCAAGGTGAGCTTAGGAAGATCAATCCACCTACTTTCAATGGTGATAATAGGAAAGGAGAAGAGACTGAGACTTGACTATTGGAAATGAAGAAATATTTTCAGCTGCACAATTACACCTCCCGGGTAGAAGCTAGAATTTCCACCTACCACTTGCAAGGAAATGAAACCTTGTGGTGGGATCAACTTAAGCAAGTCAAGAACCTTGATGAGAAGAAGATCTCATGGAATAAGTTCAAGGGATATTTCCAAGAGAAATATTTGTTTGACCATTACTATGAAAAAAAGATGAAATATTTATTTGAACTCGAGTTGGGAACCATGAAAATGGAGGAATATGAGAAGTGGTTCTTGAATTGTTGAAGTATGTTGCCTTTATCAAGGATGAGAAGCGTGGATGATTTTAAGGATGTAAAATTATATTAAAATGTAGAAACTTGGGTTAATCTTAGTAGTCCTTAATATGTAAAATGTCAAATGTTTGGCGATAGATTTGTAAAAAATTCAAATTTCTAAGAATTTTATATACTTTCTATAAAATTTTGGCGATTTTTAAGGTAAAAAAAAATTATTCTATGGAATTTGGTCGAATCATTTTTAGAAAAAAGGGAATTTGGGGAATCGTTTTTTGGGAAAAACTATGGAAAATTAGTCCGTTTGCGAAATTTAGCCCCTAAAATCATCTATGATGAGAAGGTCAAAATCCAAAGGTTTCTAAGTGGGTTACCCTCCTTCTATAGTGACAAGATACAATATGATAACCCCAAGACTTTGGAGGAGACCATAAGGAGGGAAAGCCATCTTTATAAGTAGAGAAAAAGAAGGTTAGTGTTCCAGAAGGCTTGGAATGACAAGATGAAAGGGAAAAAGGATCAAAGGAATAAAGTTTTTAAGCCACCCTTTTTCAGAAATAATTCCCAATAAAATAATCAAGGTTAGTTAGCCCAAAATGAGCACAAGACTGCATATTCATTTGGAAAGATACCAAGGAAACAACTCATTCAATTTTTTGGATGTGAGGGAAATCACTTATATATGTACTTCCCTCACAAAGGAGAAATAATGAGGACTACCCACAACACTCAAGAAGATGAACTAGTGGAAGACATGAGAGGAATCATGCCAAGGATTTATGTAGCCTTGGACAACAAGTAAGATGAATATAAATCCCCCATGATTGAAGTGGAAGGTAAGATCAATAGCCATCCCATAGCAATTTTGATTGATTCTAGAGCTAGACATACTTACATAAATGATAACATTGTTGAAATATTTCATTTTCAAAGAAGCAAGCATAAGAAATCTTGGTTAGTTCAGTTAACCACGGGGGCTAAGAGAAAGATCAATTAGTTGGTTAAATATTGTTCTATGGACATGAATGGAATAAGAGTGAAGGTATATGTAAACATCATACCATTAGGTTCATATGATTTTCTAATTGGCATGGATTGGTTGGAAAAAAGCTATGTTGTCCTAGACTGTTACAACAAGACAATCACATGTCTTGATGAAGAAGGGTAACAAGCCTAGATTCAAGGCATTCAAAGATTTGTAGTTGTTAGAGATATTTTAACTATGCATTTGAAGAAGAGTTTCAAGAAGGGGTGTCATATGTTTGCAGCCCATATGGAAGAGGCAACCAAAGATAAAGTGGAAAGCATTAAAGACCATCCGATATTAAAGGATTTTGAAGATGTTTTTAGCGAAATTTTGGGGTTTCCATAAAAGAAAGACATTGATTTCTCTATCTATTTGGTGCCAATTGTTTCCCCAGTGTCCAATAAACCATATAAAATGGGTACACTAGAATTGAAGGTGTTGGAGATGAAGCTTGAAGATTTGTTAAAGAAGGGGTATATACACCCAAGTGTGTCACCTTGGGGATCCCCAGTTTTTTTTATGAAGAAGAAATATGGAACTTTAAGGTTGTGTATCAATTTTAGACAACTTAATAAGGTCACAATAAATAACAAATATCCTTTTCCAAGAATTTATGATTTGTTTTATCAACTAAAAGGTGCAAGAATCTTTTTGAATATTGACTTGAGGTCAGGATATCATCATGTAAGGATAAATGAAGAAGACATCAGCAAGACAACATTTAGAACAAGACATGGGCATTATGACTTCATGGTAGTTCCATTTGGAGTATCAAATTCCCCATCAGTGTTTATGTGCCTAATGAATGGAGTATTGAGGGAGTACATAGACAAGTTTGTGACTATGTTCCTAGATGACATACTTGTCTACTCTAAGTTAGAAGAGGAATAGGAGAAACATTTAAGAATGGTGTTGTAATTTCTAAGAGAGCATAAGTTGTATGCTAAGCTAAGTGAGTTCATATTTTACCAAAAGAAGATTCACTACTTGGAGAATATAATTTCAGGAGCAGGGATAGAAGTTGATCATGAGAAGATAGAAGCCATTAGAGGATGGTCAATGCTAAAGAATGTGAGAGTGGTTAGATAATTCATGGGTCTTTCTGGTTATTACCAAATATTCATAAGAGGTTTTTCAAAGATTTCAAGTCCAATCACTTCTTTGAAAAAGAAGCAAGTGAAGTTTGACTGGCCACCCAAGTGTGAAGACATTTTTCAACAGTTGAAGGAAATAATGACAAGTGCGCCAATATTGAATATTATAGATCTGAATGAAGAATTTTTTTTTTCACTGATGTATGCAAGGAAAGGCTTAGTGGAGTCGTTACGGCTCCATACATGATGTGTCTCTTAGTAAGTAGAGACTTTGTCTGAATTTGAATCAGAGACAAAGTCTATAGAAACAGATGAAGCAAAGCCATAGGACAAAAACAATGAAGAAGCTAAGGTCGTCATTGACTCAAAGGCACAATGTGTTGTAGATTTGAAGAAAAAAGAAAAAAATCCTAAAATCGTGGTATATCTCCATCCACATCATATAGAGAAACAATAGTCATCCGGGCAAGGGAATGAGCATTCACACACTTATGCATGAGCGGGGAACTAGAAAGGAAACCAATCAATTGGTGCATGGAGGCATACCAACACTACATGACGAAATTAGGCTAGAGAACCAAGTCCATGGAAACATCAACATGATGCAGAGAAACATCAAGGTGGCAAGGCAATAGTTGGATATAATATTTGGCTTCCATTAGGATGGATGGATGGTCATACTTGGTACCAGTTGGCTACTATTCTCACCTGATCATATCGTATGGTTTGTTCTAATTTTTTGGGAATGAAACATGCTTAAGGTGGGTGGAATGTAATATACCTAGGGAGGTAATATGGGAAATACAATCTTAATGGGGGTTAGATACAATTAGTGGAGGATATTAAATGTAAGGTGGACTAGGTTCATCATGGTATTAAATAAGGCCCAATATGGTAGTTAGATATAATAAATGGGCTTTCTAGAAGATACCTTCTCTATAATGTAACTACGAGATAGAGAATGCTATATAAGGAAGTGTAAGCAATGCAATTGGCATGGTGAAGAATATTGTTGATGTACAAGCCAGTATTGCTTGAGGAGTTTTATCCTTCTGGAAGGATTAATATATGGCGTTACCTTACCTCAAGGGTTTTCCACATCTTGTTTTCAATATTGTAGTGAATGGTTTTGGTGTTTATTCATGTTATTGTCTGAGCATATTTCCAGATTTAGTATTGGTATACAACTAATGAAAAAAAAAACTAAGCGATAGAGAAATTGACATGTCCTACTCCGATACCATATTGTGAATCGATACTAAACATGAACATACATGATCTTAAAATCCATACAAAATAGACTAGGTATAGAAAGACAATATGTTTTATATCAGATGATTAATTACAAGTGTTATCACCTACTAATTTGTATTAATTTTTCCCAAAGTGTCTTGTCCTTGTGTTATTTTTCCACTCAGACTTTCAAATTTTTTCACCAACTCCATCAAGCTCCCATCACCTAAATCCTTCACCCAATGGATCATCCAAAACAGTCATGTACTCCACGAGTCAAAAGTTCGCAAATATCCCAAACCTATACTTAGCCTTAATTCTTATCTAAATCCCTTAGTTCCATCACTTCATACATTTTTACCCTTATTTTTGTATTCCCATTGAAAATAAAAAATATTATGTTTATTAAGCACCCTTATCCTATCCACAAAGTCATGTGTTAAGCCTCATATGCCAAAAGCCCTTCAAAAATAGAAAAAAGAGATTTTGTATTATTAATATAAATATTTTTATATTTATATTAATATTTAATCCAATATTTAATTTATGAAATCACATCAAATCATGGGCACAAATCTCAATTTATAACGTGAAAAAGTCAAAGGTTGGATGGAGGAAACACATACATACACGTGTTTTTACATGGAGCACATCAGAGATAAAAACAGTTTGAATTAAACCACTCCAACCCAAGCCCGATGTAATAAATGCACTATTTATCATATGTTTTATGTGCGGCATTTTCCAGGATTGCATTTCAACAAAAAATATTGGAATTTCTAATAAATGAGATTCCTCCTCACTGTGAAAAGGTTTTACAGAGGTAAGATTTAAATTTTACAAATCAAGGAGACTAATGTTTATTTTCATGGAAAATAATTAAATGGAAGATGCACGTGAACAGATGGATAATTTTCATCCAAAGGTTTTATAGAAGTTAAAGAAGAAGATAAAAGATATTTTGACAAATGCGGTAAATTGGAAAAACATTACACCGTAAATGTTTTTCCACGGTGAAATAGTAAATTGGAAAAACATTACACAGTAAATGTTTTTCATAGGGAAATGGTAAAAGTAAATGTTTTTACAATGAAATGGTGAATTGGGAAAACAAGACATGGTCTTAAAAACCACGGGCATGAATTAAATTATGGAAATTTAATTCTACAGGATAGAAAATTATTTGGGAATTATTTTTATTTCAAATATATTATTCCCAAATGTTTAATGAGAATATGGATAAATGGAATTATATTTGAAGGATTATGAGTGACATTTCAAATAGAATGTGGAAGAGGAAGGAGTTGGAGCGTCAGAGGAATCTGCAGGGATCATGAAACGTTTTTGTTGAAAACTGTCATTTGTAATCATTGTAGAAGTTGAAATGCTTCATTTTAGTTTTTGTAACCGGTTGCACATTGAAGGAACTTGAATTGTATAAGTGTTAGAGGTTTTGAGTGTATTAATGGCGAGTAGAAGTGAAAGCACACAATTCTGGTGGTTTTGGACTCTATTGTAATTTTTTTGGGATTGAATTGAATACATATGCAAAAGCATTTTGAACTGTTTATGAAAAGATTCTAATGACTTTGATATGAATTTTGTTCTCCTTCATTGTTTGTATTTCCTGTGTTCTTTAATTCCATTTGCATTTTCTTCTGCTTATATTGGAGAGTTAAAGGCCTAGAATTCATCTTATGATGCTCCTGGCTTAAGAAATTTAAACTATGTAATTGTCTTCTTAACTAATTCAGAATTCATTTTATTAATGTTGTGATGCAGTTACTTGTTTTTCCCCTTTCCTCTTACACTCTGTAAATCTTAATTCACAACTCAGATTCATTGCCTCATTTATCCTTTATCCTCTTGAGACTTCTACTTGTTGATCATTGTTTTCATTCATTTTCAGAAATTGTGACTCCATAGCCATGTGTGTTCTTCCCCTTCATTGCTAGCAGCTTTATTAAAAAACCCCAAAACAAAGCAAATCTAGCCATCGATTTCCATAGATATATCAAGTGACAAGAGAGATCCCTCTTTGAGTTGAGCAGGCTAGTGCCTCATCTCTAAAATTGGTTGAAATAGTTACCTATGTCGTTTTTCTATTCAGTCGGACAAAATTTACAGAGTGCTAACATTCTGGCGTCGTTGTCGGGGAAAAAATTGAAAAATTTTCCTTACAAAGAATGACATGGCTGAGTTCAAAGGTCTGAGAGAAGTAGACACTTAGGCACATATTGGTTGTATTCTTTCTCTGGCAAATCCACACATCAAAAATTAGTTTGAAGGCGATTCCACTGGTAGAAGAATCCATAAATTTGAATTTTCACTAGCGACTCCACTCTCAATGTAGAATCCAACTTCCAAAACATTATTGGTGACTCCACTGTCTGAAGATGAGTTAAATATCTGCAAGGTATGATCCAATGAATCGATCTCATATTCCTGGCTTTCCAAATCGTATTCCTCACATAAATTGGAAAAATTATTTGCCTAAATTCGAAGAGGGGAAAGGAAATGATGTTGCCTTGCACTTGATTAGATTTCACATGAACATATGTAAGTTGGGGGCTGAATTTCGTGAAGATTGTTTGATGAAAATGTTTATGGATACTGTAGAGGGGAAAGCAAAATTATGGTATGAAGGTTTAAAACCAGGCATCTTATACTCTCTTAAGGATTTCCACATAACATTCTTTAAGCATTATGGAGAATCTAATCCTTCATTCTTGGTGTTTGAAGATTGTTGCGAATTTTGTGAACATTTCATTAAGTACCTTAAAAATACTTTTGGTGATGAAGAGTATATGAATGATGAAATCATAGAATCCCTTTATGAATATTCATCCCAACAACAAATAGTATCCCCTCCTTTGGTTGAAGGTGAAGCTGATCAAGAAATTGTTGTTGAAATTCATTTTCCTTCTCTTGAACTTGATGAAGACATTCAACAAGATTTCCAGCAAGATAAAGTGTTTCAAAGTTGTCTTTCTTCCCCTATGAATGATGTGGTTGTTCAAATTATAAGTGGCCTAGACATGGATGAGGATTCTGAAACTACATCTATGGAGATTTCAAGAAATGAACAAACAAATGACATAGAGTTTTAGGAAAACAACAAAACAATGTATGCCACTTTCCAATCATAAATACAAAAAGATAATGAAGAAGCAATTGTTTTATTTGATTCATTTGAAAATCATGGTTTTGAAAAAACATCCATGGGAACTCTAGACTATGAAATAGTTCATGAAGTTAGCTTTTCACATTTACAAGAAGGTTATGAACATGAATTTATTTCCATTCATTCATTTGAAAGTCAAAATGACAGTCCTCAAGCAAATTTCCAAAAGTTTAATGAAACCAAATCAGAGTTGTTTGATGAACAAGAGGTTAGCCTTGATGCACATAATATGGTTGTCATATTTGAATATGTTCAAGAATGTATTAATGTTTTTGTTGAGATGGATGCAAAAGTAGACAAACCTATTGCTGTCATTTCATTTGAAAATGTTCTCGGAACCGAAGAGATGGAGCAAGAGGAATAAACACATACGAAAAAGGCTCGTCTTTCTGTTTTTTCTCATTAGGAAGAAATTATTTTTCATGGTTTTCAAGATCCCATGGCTATCCTATTACAGTCTTCAGTGAAGGAGGATCTTGTTTTGTTCATAAGCTCAGGTTTTGAATTCAACTTTTGTTTTCAACTACCATCTTTTACATTTTTCTACCTACTTAAGAAACATATGATCAGAGAAAAATCAGGAAGCCAATTACTTGATTGGTTGCATTGGCACTTTAGCATCACTTGATTGAGTATTCATTTTAGCAGTTTTAGAGTAGATAGGAGTGTGCAAATAAGCTTGTTGGTGAAGTATTTTTTCAGTTTGGATTTCCAGTAGTTTGTAAAGTCAAATTTTAGCAGTGTATTCAGTGTTTACTATCCAGTTGAGAGAAGTGTGCAGAGTTTGGTTTTCAACAGACACTGGTGACAGGTTGGAGAAGGGTACATAGACATGTTTTGGGACCAACCCAATGGATCAGGCACGTGGTCTACTTTTCTTTGCTACCTCACAGGGAGGATAACATCCCCAATAGGATCCTATGTTATCACCTGCTAATTTGTATTAATTTTTCCCAAAGCGTCTTGTCCCTGTGTTATTTTTCCACTCAGACTTTCAATTTTTTTCACCAACTCCATCAAGCTCCCATCACCTAAATCCTTAACCCAATGAATCATCCAAAACAATCATGTATTCCATGAGTCAAAATTTGACAAATATCCCATGCCTATACTTAGCCTTAATTCTTATCTAAATCCCTTAGTTCCATCACTACATACATTTTTACCCTTATTTTTGTATTCCTGTTGAAAATAAAAAAACATTTTTTTTATTAATCACCCTTATCATATCCACAAAGTCATGTGTTAAGCCTCATATGCCCAAAGTCCTTTGAAAATAGAAAAAATGGGTTTTTTTATTATTAATATTTAATTCAATATTTAATTTATGAAATCACATCAAATCATGGGCACGAATCTCAATTTATAATGTGTAAAATTCAAAGGTTGGATGGAGGGTGGACATACATACACGTGTTTTTACATGGAGCACATCGGAGATCATACATACAAGTGTTTTTACATGGAGCACATCGGAGGTAAAAGCAATTTGAATTAAACCACTCCAGCCCAAACCCGATGTAATAAATGCATCGTTTATCATATGTTTTATGTGTGGCATTTTTCAAAGATTGCATTTCAACAAAAAATATGGAATTTCTAATAAATGAGATTCCTCCTCAGGGTGAAGAGGTAAGATTTAAATTTTACAAATCAGAGAGACTAATGTTTATTTTCATGGAAAATAATTAAATGGAAGATGCACAGTAATTGTTTTTCCATAGTGAAACAGTAAATTGAAAAAACATTACACAGTAAATGTTTTTCACAGGGAAATGGTAAAAGTAAATGTTTTTACAATGAAATGGTGAATTTGGAAAACAAGACATGGTCTTAAAAACTACAGGCATGAATTAAATTATGGAAATTTAGTTCAATAGGATAGAAAAATATTTGAGAATTATTTTTATTTCAAATATATTATTCCCATATGTTTAATGAGAATATGGATAAATGACATTATATTTGAAGGATTATGAGTGACATTTCAAAGAGAACATGAAAGGGGAAGGCGTTGGAGCATCAGAGGAATCTACACGATCATGAAACATTTTTTCTGAAAACTGTCAATTGTAATCATTGTAGAAGATGAAACATTTCATTTCAGTTATTGTAACTGGTTTCACATTGAAGGAACTCGAATATAATAAGTGTTAGAGGATTTGAGGATATTAATGGTGGGCAGAAGTGCAAAGGCACAATTCTGGTGGTTCTTGACTCTATTGTAATTTTTCTGGGACTGAATTGAATACATATGTAGAAGCATTTTGAACTGTTTATGAAAAGATTATAATGGCTATGATATGAGTTTTGTCCTTCTTCATTGTTTGTATTTCCCATGTTTTTTAATTCCATTTGCATTTTCTTTTGTTTAAATTGGAGAGTTAAAGGCCCATAATTTATCTTATGATGCTCCTGGCTTAAGCAATTTAAACTGTGTAATTGTCTTCTTAACTAATTCAGAATTCATTTTATTAATGTCGTAATGCAATTACTTGTTTTTCTCCTTTCCTCTTACACTCTACAAATCTCAATTCACAACTTAGATTCATTGTCTCATTTAGCCTTTATCCTCTTGAGAGTTCTACTTGTTGATCATTGTTTTCATTCATTTTCAAAAATTGTGACTCCATAGCCCTGTGTGTTCCTCCCCTTCATTGCCAACAACTTTATTAAAATCCCCCAAAACAAACCAAATCTAGCCATCGATTTCCATAGATATATCAAGTGATAAGAGAGATCCCTCTATGAGTTGAGAAGGCTAGTGCCTCAGCTCTAAAGCTGGTTGAAATAGTTACCTATGTCATTTTTCTATTCAGCCGGACAAAATTTACAGAGTGCTAACATTCTGGCGTCGTTGTCGGGGACGAAATTGAAAAATTTTCCATGGAAATAACGACATGGTTGAATTCGAAGGTCTGAGAGAAGCAGACACTTAGGCACATATTGGTTGTATTCCTGCTCCGACAACTCCACACATCAAAAATCAGTTTGAAGGTGATTCCACTAGTAAAAGAATCCAAAAATTTGAATTTTCACTAGCGACTCCACTCTCAATGCAGAATCCAACTTCCAAAACATCATTGGTGACTCCACTATCCGAAGATGAGTTCAATATCTACAAGGTATGATCCAATGAATCGATCTCATATTCCTGGCTTTCCAAATCGTATTCCTCACATAAATTGGCAAAAATATTTGCCTAAATTCGAAGAGGGGAAATGAAATGGTGTTGCCTTGCACTTGATTAGATTTCACATGAGCATATGTAAGCTGGAGGTTGAATTTCGTGAAGATTGTTTGATGAAATTTTTTATGGCTACTCTAAAGGGAAAAGAAAGATTATGGTATGAAGGTTTAAAACGAGGCATCTTATACTCTCTTAAGGATTTCCACATAATATTCTTTAAGCATTATGGAGAATCTAATCCTTCATTGGTGTTTGAAGATTGTTGTGAATTTTGTGAACATTTCATTAAGTACCTTAAAAAAAAAATTGGTGACGAAGAGTGTATGAATGATGAAACCATAGAATCCCTTTATGAATATTCATCCCAACAACAAATAGTATCCCCTCCTTTGGTTGAAGGTGAAGTTGATCAAGAAATTGTTCTTGAAAGTCATTTTCCTTCTCTTGAACTTGATGAAGACATTCAACAAGATTTCCAGCAAGACAAAGTGTTTCAAAGTTGTCTTTCTTCCCCTATGAATGATGTGGTTGTTCAAATTCTAAGTGGCCTAAACATGGATGAGGATTATGAAACTGCATCTATGGAGATGTCAAGCAATGAACAAACAAAATGACATAGAGTTTTAGGAAAACAACAAAACAATGTATGCCACTTTCCAATCAGAAATACAGAAAGATAATGAAGAAGCAATTTTTTTATTTGATTCATTTGAAAATCATGGTTTTGAAAATACATCCATGGGAACTCTAGACTGTGAAATAGTTCATGAAGTTAGCTTCTGACATTTACAAGAAGGTTATGAACATCAATTTATTTCCATTCATTCATTTGAAAGTCAAAATGACAGTCCTCAAGCAAATTTTCAGAAGCTTAATGAAACCAAATCCAAGTTGTTTGATGAACAAGAGGTTATCCTTGATGCACATAATATGGTTGTCATATTTGAATATGTTCAAGAATGTATGAATGTTTTTGTTGAGATGGATGCAAAAGTAGACAAACCTATTGTTGCCATTTCATTTGAAAATATTCTCGGAACCAAAGAGATGGAGCAAGAGGAACAAACACTTATGAAAAAGGTTTTTCTTTCTGTTTTTTCTCATCAGAAAGAAATTATTTTTCATGGTTTTCAAGATCCCGTGGCCATCCTATTACAATATTCGGTGAAGGAGGAGCTTGTTTCGTTCATAAGCTCAGGTTTTGAATTCAACTTTTGTTTTCAACTGCCATCTTTTACATTTTTCTTCCTGCTTAAGAAATATGTGATCGAAGAAAAATCGGGAAGCCAATTGCTTGATTGGTTGCATTGGCACTTTAGCATCACTTGATTGAGTATTCATTTCAGCAGTTTTAGAGTAGATAGGAGTTTGAAAATAAGTTTGTTGGTCAAGCATTTTTTTAGTTTGGATTTCC
The DNA here is from genome assembly GCA_009831015.1 of Picea engelmannii. NCBI lineage: Eukaryota > Viridiplantae > Streptophyta > Pinopsida > Pinales > Pinaceae > Picea > Picea engelmannii. The sequence continues at coordinate 1,777,153 of ML776890.1, read as the reverse complement.
AGTAGTTTGTACAGACAAATTTTAACGGTGTGTTCAGAGTGTTCAGTATCGAGTTGAGAGCAGTGTGCAGAGTTTGGTTTTCAACAGACACTGGTGACAGGCTGGAGAAGGGTACATAGACATGTTTTGGGAGCAACCCAATGGATTAGGCACATGGTCTATTGTTCTTTGTTATCTCACAGGGAGGATAGCATCCCCAATAAGATCCTATGTTATCACCTACTAATTTGTATTAATTTTTCCCAAAGCATCATGTCCTTGTGCTATTTTTCCACTTAGACTTTCAAAAATTTTCACCAACTCCATCAAGCTCCCATCACCTAAATCCTTCACCCAATGGATCATCCATCAAAAGCCTATACTTAGCCTTAATTCTTATCTAAATCCCTTTGTTCCATCACCACATACATTTTTACCTTTATTTTTGTATTCCCATTGAAAATAAAAAATATTTCTTTTATTAAGCACCCTTATCCTATCCACAAAGTCATGTGTTAAGCCTCATATGCCCAAAGTCCTTCGAAAATAGAAAAAAAAGGTTTTTTTTATGATTAATATAAATATTAATATTTAATCCAATATTTAATTTATGAAATCACGTCAAATCATGGGCACTAATCTCAATTTATAATGTGGCATCGGAGGTCATACATACACATGTTTTTACATGGAGCATATCGGAGGTAAAAGCAGTTTGAATTAAACCACTTCAGCCCAAGCCCAATGTAATAAATGCAGCATTTATCATATGTTTTATGTGTGGCATTTTTCCAGGATTGCATTTCAACAAAAATTATGGAGTTTCTAATAAATGAGATTCCTCCTCAAGGTGAAGAGGTAAGATTTAAATTTTTAAATGGAAGATGCACAGTGAATGTTTTTCCATAGTGAAACAGTAAATTGGAAAAATATTACACAGTAAATGTTTTTCAGAGAGAAATGATAAAAGTAAATATTTTTACAATGAAATGGTGAATTGAGCAAACAAGACAATCTAAACAATCTAAACAAGCATCTAAGATTAGTTGAACAGTTGAAAAAATCTACTAGATACAATCTAAATAAACACACAAACATAAACATTAAATGTTTAATAATTGGATACTTATTGATCATGGTAAATAGTTGAACTTTACACAATTGAAAATTTGAACTTTAAAATTTGTTAAAATTATGTGAACTTTAAACAATTGAAAATTTGTTAAAACATCGTTGCAGTATAAAATGTGAATATCTGAAAAAACTAAAGCCATGAATAAGACGAAACAAAAGCCATGGCCATTCAACGACAGTAGGGTGCTCCATTCACCGAGCCTGTGGACCCCTCCTTGCTAGCAGTGCTGCAATATGCAATATTTTAACAAGAAGTCAGTTTAAAAGATTTGTGTAAATAATAATTATGTTCTAGATTTTTTTTAATGTTTTTGGATCACATAAACAAAATTATAAAAAATCACAAGTAATCATTTACCCTCTTAAGATCAGATAGACCAATTAGATCTTAGTGAACGTTAATCATCATTATCATCAATTTCAAAATAAAATAAAAAACGAAGAGAAAAAACAACTGCTTGAAAAATATATATATATATATAAAGATCTTTACACTACTTACTTTGCTTTAGTATTATGATCAAGAAAATGGCATTCGCCACCAGTATGGCCATGAGAGCTAGGAAGCCAAGACAATACACTCGTATTTTGGTTACTGTACCACGCCCGATCACTGTATTTTGATTTCGTCGATTCAGTTGTTGAAGACGCCCTAAAGAGTGAAAATAGTAGCCGTTTAGCACAAGAAACTCAACGATCATCGAGAGGATTAGAAGGACAATCTTTAGAAACATAGCGGCCGGTGACAGTAACATAGCGGCCGGTGACAGTAACATAGTTAAGACAACACCGAGAATTGAAAGTATGCCAACGACTGCTTTCCATATGTTCTCCCACTCTTCATCCATCTCTTCGGTACTGTATTCACCAGTCGATTCTGCAATTTCTACCCGTGCTTCAACGTCATATTCCATCCCTGTAGTTTCGGAACTGTTCCTATCTCTTTGCTGGTCTTCGCCAGTCGATTCTGCAATTTCTGCCCTCCAAAGGCGGAGCTTATTTTGAGCATATTCCTTTATTGCGTTCAATGAAGGACATAGGACATTCATAGCGAATTCGAACATCTGGGTAACAGATTAAGAAGCCTGTTAGCACTACAATTTGAACCATTTAAACATTAAAACATTGGCTTGTCTCTACAAAGTATGTCCAAAATCCAAGCAACATCTACAAACATACAACATGAGTTTTTAAGAAATTGGGAATGATTTGTTGTTATTCCATACACCAATAAGGTTTCATCCCTGGTCACCACACTCTTCATTCTCATTGAGCAACAATTGCTACACGAGGTTTCAATTTCACCTTTGAAAAAGAAGTGAAATATACACAATAATGAAATATACACAATATACACATAGAAATATACAAAATACACTATTATACAAGTACATGTCAATTTTCACATTCAATTTTATGTGACTAATTTTATATATGAAAATTACTTCCTAATGATCAAACAATAAACCCTAGCTATTATCACTGAACAATTTTCCACTGAAATTATGACAAAAAATCATAGCAGTGGAAACAACAAGATTTGAGATAAATTGTCCATGCACTTGAGACACAAAACTTTGTGTTTTGTAAATTTCAAATTCAGAATTTTTCTGGAGGAAAAAATATCCTTCTCCACATCAACAAAAATCATCAAAACTAAGGACAACCTAATCCTCATCAACAAATATAATGACCTAACCCAAGTCAAACCTCGCAGTTAGGCAGCTCACATATTTTCCAGTTGCTCTATAAGTGCTCAAAGGGACCTCCCAAGGATATCTGCAGTAGAACTTCTCTCTTTGTAGTCTATAAAGGGACTAAAACCTTCTCTACACAACGTCCTTCAATATTTGATCTGGTTTCTTCCTAAATTGATCACATGAAATGGATCAATTTAATTTCTCGTTTCCTTTGATGTGTTCACTGTATCTTATTTTCTTCTAATAGAACCTAGATGTTGTGACCAAAGGTTTATCAATAGGCGCAAAATCTTTTTCCTGCATATGACCCAAACCTTGTGACCAAGGTTATTCCATTTAAATGCTTAACCCTGACAACGCTTACTCGTCTCACCCCTCTTCCATGCGACCTGAACCTTGGATCATGGCCTAAATCGAAAGGCTCTTATATAAATAAGATTAACTTGAGGCTCGTTTCTTCCACCATATGACCAGTGGTTGCTACCAGCAGCTTAACCCAAAAAGGCTCTTATCCTATAAGTTCATCCATCACCAGATCAATGGTCACGTCTTAATCAAACTGTGAGATGAACGACTATCATTCATTTCAAGGAAGGTTGATCCTTCATTCAAATCTCAATTAAGGACCCTTGAAATAGACCATTTGTTGACACGTGTCACCATTTCTGAAACAACTTTCTACCATTGATTTCTCCTATAGATCGAGATCTGACCGTTATGGTTGATCCACGATTCGACGATTTGGATTTATTTAGATTAAGATCCAACATCTCTTGTGTATTTTCTTCAACTTGATAGTGGGTATGTGTCTCCTCTCGTATCCGAAAGTTGTAAAACTTTGACTGACCATGGTTGATGTAGCTTCTCCTTGGACCAATGGATCTGTAACTTTCTCTTGTACAACAACGAACCTTAGAATCATTTACCCTTATAGTGGTAAATGATCATTGTATCTATCATGATCTCCTCCTGAGAGTCTTCTTAACCAGGCTCTTCTTTATCGACCATTAAACTTCTAATTTACTTGGTATCTGCAATCACACAAATTATCAAGTATGAAGAGACATGTATTGTCATACAATGAACAAGGTTCTACTTAAATAATCAGATTCACACCATCAACTAGATAATAATCGAACAATACTAATTATCTTTTGTATTGATCAAAATGCACACACAATTTACATATGTGACAATAAGCTTCTTCCTTTCCTTCCTGTCCTAATCCCCTCAACAGGCGTTTCCCTCTCTTTCTGGCCTAATTCTTCACTCAATTGACCACCTCTTTCCTGGCCTGATTTATTTTCCTGATGGCCAAGCCCTATTACCTTCATGCTTACAATATTTGTACAAAAGGATCCTAAACTAGAATTAGTTCAGATCCAAAATAATCGCAACAATAAATCCCTATTGATGCTCTAGATCCACAAATCACTCAACAATTTGCTAAGGATCTCCTTAGATCCACAAATTACTCAAAATATCACTAGGATCCATTTCCTCCCATGTTGTCACACATTCAAGAACATTTACAAATTCAATCCTCACTCTCATTAATAAATCATATCCTATGTCTCTCTTCTAGAAACCAATAAAACATAGGAAAATACAAATAATTCAAGCATAGGGAACCCACTCCTTAGGAAATGAAAGACCCCCCTAAGTCTCATCAAATGTATAATATTTCGGAAGCTGGATGCTCTTGCATCAGACTCCCCAGGAAAAAATTATCCATGATCTCCTGATCATGGGTTCTTTATGCTATATTCCTCATGGATCCCTAATCTTGTGTTGTAATTGTCCATTTGACTTGCTACTTTATTGTTGTCGTGTTGGTGTTGCAGTTGCTTTCATTTCTCTAGGTCTCCATATTTTATGTTGTTGATGTCCATCTTCCTTGCTAATGCAAAGTATTTCAGTCAACTAAAATCTGTTGTTGGTTGTATTCCTCTTCCTGGAGTATTTTCTTTTGGATTTTTTTCTTCATTAACATCCATAACATATCAATTTCATCATCCAACTCTATCCTTGGATGAATGTCACTTCTCCTCTGTTGTTGTGCATACTTTAAAACCTCTTCCTCATTGTCTTTAAAAAAAAATTATTCTTCCTCCAGCTCTGAGTTTACATCCTGAATATCTAGTCTTTGGCTCACTATTCTCTCTTCCAAGAATTTCAATTCTTCATACAATTCAACAAAATTATTATGAATTGTATCCTCTATGCAATATTAATATTTTGAGTCTTTTGTCATCCATTCTTCCAAAGATTCTATCTCTTCTTCTGTATATCTTTCCTCTGACAAAAGACTATCTTCCAACACTCCAATGGCTGAAAAATCCTCAAACACATCTTCATGAGGTGAATTTCCATCTTATGTACTTGCATAAATTTTGCAAGATAATGTTGGTTCACTCTTATTTTGAACATAATTTAAACTCTATTCAACCTCAACCTCCTCATATTCATAAAGATCTTGAACTTTTTTGGCTGTCAAAATCATCATGCATTCTTGCATGCACTGAAATGTTTCTTCAGATTGTTCTTTTGCTGAAAATTTTTCTCCAACTAATTTTTCTCATTGTCATGATGATCATTAAAAGTCTTCAATTGGTTTTCTTTCTCATCTTCTCTTGTTACAATAGTTTCCTCATCATCTCCAAGGTATACAAATATATGTTCAACCAAGAACTTCTCTAAGCTATCCATCTTCTCTAAGAGCTTAATTTATTTATCAATATGCATCAACACATCATCCAATTGATGTTCATCACCTGCCAAATATGAAAACATACACAAAATTTCAAAATAAAAAATATAAGGCTCTTCATTTGATGCCTCAACCATCCTATCTCCATGTTGATCTGAACTAGTCCAATAGTTTATGATATTGTCTAGAAATCTCTCCTCAACATCCTCATCTTCATGTTCCCCAAGGACAATTCCCTGTCCACATTCACATACAAAAATATCCATTCCATAATCATCTGCTATGAGTTCTTTTGTTAAGAACCAAATATCAAAATAGCATAAAACAAAACCTTAGAATAAGTACCCAACTCCAAAAAGAGAGAATTTCATATAATAAGCCTCTTTGAGGGGGAAGCCTCCTTATACACCACATAAATTTCCAAATACAATATGATTCTAAATGAAAAGGTATCATTGGTATATATATAGGAGACTAGGAAGTACAATTACAACTAATGGATCCAAGCCAACATAAATAAAATAACATTACTAATGTAATATGTCGCAATTAAGGAGTAATGTGCCATTATTTAGGGCCTAACATGCCCCTCCCCTTCAAAAACGTGTTGTCTGCAACACTTGAACAATTATGGATGCTTGTCTATAAAAGACTCATCTTCCCAAGTGAAATCTTCCATAGGTAGTTTCCTCCACTTAATGAGATACTCTGAAATGGATCTATTCCTCAACTGGAGAATTCTTGTGTCAATGATAGCTTCAATCTCCAATATGATTTTTCCTTCCTCGTCAAGTTCTGGAAATATAGTTTGAAATAGTATCTTGTCACCTATAACCTTATTTAAGCATGAAACATGGAAAACTTGGTGTACTCATGAAGATGCAGGCAACTCCAATTTCTATGCCATAGTACCAATATTTTGCAACACCTTATAAGGGCCATAGTTCTTTGGTGATAATTTATTATCCTTCTTATCTTGCTTGAGGGAAATCTATTTGTATGGTTGTAGTCTTAAAAATACCCAATCCCCTACTTAAAAAATTCTTTCACTACGATGTTGATCTTCTTGTTATTTCATGCGATTTTGTGCCATGTTTAGGTTGTCCTTTAAGAGTTGGAGAACTTGTTGTTGATGCTCGATGTGATCGTCCACTGCTTGAACCTTAGATTTTTATTTTAGAGAAGAAGTGATGGAAGGAGGGTGGTATCCATAGAGTGCCATTAATGGTGTCATTTTTGTTGTAGTATGAAAGGAAGTGTTATATCACCATTCTGCGAAGGGTAACCATTTGAACCATTTTGTTTGCTTATCAGAGACAAAGCAATGAAGGTAGCCTTCCAGACATTTGTTCACTATCTTAGTTTGTCCATCAGATTGAGGATGATAGGATGATTTATGAGCCAATTGAGTACCCAAACAAGAAAATAATTTTGTCCAAAAATTTCTAGTGAATATGGGATCTTTGTTACTTACAATAATATTTGGTCTTCCATGTAGATTTTGAATTGTCTCCATGAATGTGGTAGAAACTATATTTGCTTTGAAAGGACGAGAGAGTGCATAAAAGTGTTTGTAATTGGTCAGTCTATAAACAATCACCATGATGACACTCTTTCCTTCAAACTTTGATAACCCTGTGATGAAATCCATGGAAACTTGTTCCCAACGCTTACTTGGGATGGCTAATGGTTGTAAAATATCTGGGGTATTAATTTTTTCCACCTTATTTTTTTGGCAAACCAAGCATTCTTCCACAAACCTTTGAACATCATTTTTAAGGCCATCCCAAAAAAAATCCTTCTTGACCCTATGGTAGGTTTTCAAAAATCATGAGTTCCCTCCTACCGGAGAGGTGTGAAATTCCAATAATACATTTTCTTTGATTTGGGAGTTCTTACATAAATATAAGCAATCTTTGTACCATAGTGAATCATTTTTCCATGTAAATGTATATTATGCACTGGAATCCTACTGCAACCTTTGAATGTGAGTCCACAAGTTTTCATCATTCTTCCATTCATCCATCACTTCTATTATCCAATCGGGTTGGATGATCGAGATAGAACAAAGAAAGGACTCAACATCTTCATCCTTTATTGAGAGTGCATCTTCCACAAAAATTTTCTTCCCTTTTTTATAGATGATTTCAAAATCATAACCCAACATATTGGTCACCCATTTTTGTTGTTCTTCTCAAGATAGTCTTTGTTACAAGAAGTATTTAAAACTATCATGATCTGTTTTGACCTTGAAGTGCCTATTTATTAGGTAAGGGCGCCATTTCTTCAATGCATGTAGTATTTCCATCATTTCCTTCTCATAAATTGGTTTGTGTAAGTAATTTCCCTTGAGTGTCCAACTTTCAAAAGAAAGGGGCCTTCCTTCTTGCATTAGAACAACACCAATGGCATTTCCTGAGGCATCCCATTCCACAATAAAGGTTTTTTTGAAGTCTGGTGTGGTCAATACAAGAGATTTGCACCTCACCTCTTTAAGTTGTTCAAAAGATTGAGTTTCCTCTGGAGTCCATGAAAATGCATCCTTCTTATTTAATTTCAATAAAGGTGTTGTTATTCTTCCATAATTATGAACAAACTTGCAGTAGTAACGAGTCAAACCCAAAAATCCTCTAATATTCTTCAATGTTTTGGGAATCGGCCAGTCCATCATGGCCTTAATCTTGTTAAGGTCTACCTTGACACCTTCATGAGATACAATATGACCCAAATACTCTATCTCCTTCACCCCAAAGA
>ML776890.1:1736746-1748869 GCA_009831015.1 Picea engelmannii | reverse complement strand
TTCTTCTCACCACACTTATGTCCCTTACTGTACTTGCTGTCACAATTAAAGCATAAACCTTTTTATTTTATTTCCTCCAATTGTTGAGGTGTCAACCTTGTAGGTTGAGGTGTTTTAGAAGAAGGAGCATTGTTCTCTCTATATATGTTAGGATTGGTCCTTCTAGTAGCCATAGCCATTTTTTTACTTTTAACATTTCTTGTCACCTTAAATGCATTCTCCAATGATTTGGGTTCCCAAAGGTGAACCTCATGTTGAATGTTATCCTTTAAAGTTCCTATGAATACATCAATCAAGTGCTCATATGGAATATCGGTTACCTTTATATGCAATCTTTGGAAGTTCTCAATGTGCTCGGTAACTGAACCCTTTTGCTTGAGATTTATCAATTGTCTAAAGAAGGTATTGCTCCTTGTATCCTCATAGTGTGCTATCATTTCTTCCATGATAATTGTCCAAGTGATGAGTGATTTGCGAGAACAAAGCCATTGATACCATACAAATTGATTAGGCTCTAAATGTAAAGAAGCAATTCATACCTTTTATGTATCTGGCACATTATGGAGATCAAAGAATTGCTCCATCTGAAGTATCCATGTGATTGGGTCCTTGCCATCAAACTTCCTCATTTCAATCTTAGGAACGTGATTGGTCTTCAAACCAAAGTTGGAGTTTCTCCATTCTTGATTCATTTTTCTTGTGTCCTCATCATGAATTTCATGGGATGCATTTTCACTTTCAGGTGTCTTCTCTGTTACAAAAATTTTCAATACTTCCATGATCTTCCCTTTTAAACCATCCATCTTAGTATCCAACATAGCTTCCATTGAATCCATCTTATTTTGTAGTTCATTTATGTCCCTACGCATTTCTTCACCTTCATCAAGAGTCCAAGTAGGATTTTTTGGAGGCTTATTTGGTGTAGAAGTTCCCTTTTTTGGTGGCATGTTGGCCAAGTATCACTTTTGAATCTTGATTTTGAGGTGGTTCTGCTAGACACTATTTCTTCTGTTGTATCTCCCAAGTTTCGGCCCTTCTGGGTATGAAACTTTCTTTTATGTAGTTCTTTGATATTTCTTCTCTACAATTCCATAGGTCTGATCAAAATTGGATGTGCCAAGTCGAATTTACGGTAACTTCCCCACAACTTGTCGATTTTTGGCCTTTCCAAGAGATTTAACTTGTATAGTGTGCCCCGAACAAAATAATTGATATAAAATTCTTAAACTCACACAAAAAATACTACAGACTGTCCAAGATCCAATGAAACCAATCCCACTCAATTTGGATACTCTAGGAAGAAGTTATGATTGTTTTTCCTGGAACACCTTCTTGAGACTAGTCAATAGGACTAGTCAGATACCCTATCTTACACAGGGTGTATCTACAAATTTAAGATGACCCAGAAGATGAAATTTTTACCATAGATACCTTACTAATTTATTTAAATATCCTCCATAGTTTAGGGTCTGAAACGTTACAGAAAATTTTTTATAGCGAAAATTCCGCAATGACTCATTTCAGGATGATTCCAGAACCCTATCTTGTACAGGTTGTATCTCCGAACGTATAAGGCTTCAGGAGCTGGATTTTGAACCCAATGTACCTTGATCCATCTAATAAATATACTCCAACTCATTCCTTCTGAAACTTTGTATAAAACAAGTTATAGCGAGAATTCCAAGGTGTCTCAGATGTAGCAGCGAAACCCCAAGACCTTGAACTCTGATACCATATGTTAGGAACCAAATATCAATATAGCATAGAAAAACCTCAGAAAAAGTAATCAACGCCTTGAAAAAGAGATAATTTCATATAATAATCCTCTCCAAGGGGGCAACCTCCTTTTACCCCACTTAAATGTTCAAGTACAAGATGATTCAAAATGAAAATGTCTACTTGGTATATATAGGAGACTAAGAAGTATAATTACAACTAATGGCCTAAAGCCGACATAAATAAAATAACATTACTAATATAATATGCCCCAATTAAGGGGTAATGAGCCAATATTAGGGCTTAACAAATACCCTAAAAGGGCAAGGTATCACTTGAGATAAATTAAGAATTATAAATAAAAATTAATAAGACATAAATAAAAAATGTGTCATAAAACATAAATAACTTAAATAACATCTCATCAATCATAAACTAAAGGGAACATACATCATTTTTTTTGTAATCTAGTTAGTTATAATACCTTAAAAAAACAGATGTCCATACATGTGTCATATGACTTGGTGCATGGATTACCAAGAAAGGAAACCAACACCAGCACCAGGTCCCATGTGTCTTCAAATGTCTTCCCCGAGGGACAAAAATAACATGCTAAGATGTTTACAAGGTATGCCAAAGTACAAAGGGAACCTAAAAGCTATGTGAATTGTGAGAAAAAGATAGATAAAAACCATATCTAAGAAGCTCAACTAAACTCCAGACTGTCTGTTGTCATCGCCATGAGGAGGAGTCGACCTTGCTGGAGCGAAGACATAAGGATGACGAAACATTGGACAACATCGATCAACTGTTTGGCCGAAAAGAAATTCATAGAGTTGATCCTCTCTTTCATCCAATAGATCTTGATGAAAATGTTGCTCCACTTTGTCCCTTTATATATAAAAGATTAACTAAATATTCTCATCTAAAAACCAACAGGGAGGGTCCTCTTCTACTTTCCTGTAGACGTATTCCTCTTAGGATTGAGACATGTTGCATGTCTCAATCATTTGAACCAGAGGAGTGGGCTCCTCTGGTTGAGTAATTTGCACTGGAGGTGGAATTTGGGCATTCATGGTGTCCAGGTTTTGAGCCGACGAAATATATTCCTCCACAATAGAACAACCCTGGACTTCCTCTTCATGATGAATTTCCAGGGAATCATGAATTTGTTAGATAATAATCATTTCACCACCTGAATAACGACGGATCGATGGTTGTCTTGACCCTTCAAGACTCGAGGAATTAGCACTGATTTACTGATTTTTCTTAATTGCTCAAGCGGTGGCCGCCTTAACATTTGCAGGCCACGAGACACCATCACTGCCTTAATTAAATTCTTTCGAAGATAGAAGGGGGAATTTTTGTTCTTAGGGAATTTATGTTAGTGTATATATAAATACCTTAAACATATTGTAATTACTCAGCTTGAAAGCATATTGAATGAAATTTTTTTATTTCCTGTATTTAGAGGTGTTCTCTTCGTTGATACGCTATTTTATTTATTGAGTTCCTAAACTCTTTCAATTTATATCTTAGCCTTAAGCATTTCATGCTATTTTATATTCTATTGTATTTATTGACTTCGTATAAGGTTTTTGGTGTGCACGTGAAGTTGGAGCGAGTGGAGTTTATTTGTTGGATTGCGTGGAGTTTATTTGTTGGACTGTGCAAAGTTCATTTGTTTGCGTCTGGTGTTTGTATGGATGAAACCCGAACTCCAATTTGCTTTTTTTTTTTTCACATTTGGTATCAGAGCCTATAGTCTATCCTGCTATCGATTAGTTCAGTGCAGATTGTTCCTGTTGGTGCCCAATTTTTCCCTCTAGTTTTCCTATGCCAATTTTTATTTGGTTCCTTTAAAATTTTATATAAATGGATGCAACTAGTAGTAGTTCTTCTAAAGTTCAGGTTCCTGTCTTGAGCGAGAAGTCATATGACTCTTGGTATATTTGAATGAGGACATTTTTGCATTCTTAGGATTTATGGACCTATGTTATTGATGGTTATGTTGAGCGAGCTGATGTAGCAACATAATTGTCTCTCTCTAATGTTGATCATGTTTTGCTGAAGCAAAACAGAAAAAAGGATAATAAGACTCTTGGATTAATCCAACAAGGATTAAAAGAATCCATTTTTATGAAAAATTTGAAGTGTTGCGTCTTCAAAGATGGCTTGGGACATCCTTGAAACCTATTATCAAGGTGTGTCCAAGTTGAAGACAGTCAAGTTACAAAACTTGAGAAGGGACTTCGAAAATCTGAAGATGAAGGATAATGAAAGTGTTGATACTTTCATGACTCAAGTGATGAGTGTTGTGAACCAACTTAGGCAGTATGGAGATGATGTTGAGAATAAGAGAGTTATTGATAAAGTGCTGAGAAGTTTACCCAAAAAGTTTGAACTTGTAGTTGTACCCATAAAGGAATTTAAAGATTTAAGTCAAATGCAAATTGATGAATTAACTGGTTCTCTTGTTGCTCATGAATCTAGGATATCTATATATGAAGAAGGATCAATGGAGCATGCTTTCAAATCCCAGTTTCATGTTACTAGAGGAAGAGGCAGAGGAAGGTTTTATAATTATGGAAGAGGAGGTCGATTTTTTGGTCGAAGGGACAACAGAACTGAATCAGTGTCTGAGGAGAAGTTCCAGCAGAATCCTCCTAATTTAAGAGGGAGCAACAACAAACCCTGGAAGAAAGAAAAATAGAGGTATGATAAATCTAAGGTACAATGTTATTATTGTAATAACTATGGGCATTCTTCTAACAAATGTTGGAAGAAGTAGGCAGATGTTGGAAAGCGGTATGCAATATCACAAATGAGTCTGAGGATGATCAAAATCCTTTGTTCTTGACTTGTAATGTCACTCAGGAAAGTACTAATGATATTTGGTTTTTGGATAGTGGTTGTAGTAACCACATGACTGGTAATAAGGATTTATTTTCTTCTATAGATATCGGTATTCAATTTGAAGTAAAACTGGGAAATGACTGTAAGGTTACAGTTAATGGTAAAGGTGTAGTTCCTGTTTACACTAAGAATAATCAGAGAAGAAATCTTGATGATTTTTATCACGTGCCTGGTTTAAAATGAAATCTTATTAGTGTTGGACAACTGATTTAGAAAAGGTACAAAGTTTTCTTCAACAACAAGGTATGTACAATCTATGATAAATTACTCAGCAAACAATTGAATGCAAGAGTAGAGATGATCAAGAATAGAATGTTTCCACTTGTTATGATAAATGATTTGAGTGGTTATTTGAATGTTTATAAAGATGGAAGTTTAGATGAATCTTGGTTATGGCATTTGAGATATGGTCATTTACATTTTGGTGGCCTAGATTTATTATAGAAGAAGCATATGGTAAAGGGGTTGCCCTGTATTCAACAACCTACAAGCTCTTGTAAGAGTTGTATACTTGGGAAGCATCACATAGAGAAATTTGTTTAAGGTGTTTCCTACAGAGAAAAAGATCCATTGGAAATTGTCCATGCAGATTTGTGTGGACCTATGCAAACACCTTCTTTGAATGGTAGTGTTTATTTTATGTCTTTTATTGATGATTTCAATAGGAAAACTTGGTTGTATTTGTTGAAGCACAAATCAGAAGCCTTTGAAGTTTTCAAGAGGTTTAGGTTTATGGTTGAGAATGAGAGTGGTCGAACCATTAAGATCATGAGGTCTAACAGAGGAGGTGAGTATAAACTAAATGAATTCATTGAATTTTGTGTTTTTCATGGAATTAAAAGGCAGTTTACTGCTTGATATACTCCACAACATAATGGAGTGGTTGAAAGGAAGAATCGAACCATCATGAGTATGGCTCGAAGCATGTTGAAAGAGAAGCATCTTTCAAATGAATTATGGGGAGATGCAATTGCTTTCTCTGTCTATATCTTGAATAGAAGTCCGACCAAGACCGTGAGGAATCGCATACCTTAGGAAGCCTGGGACGGTAAGCCTTGCAATTTTTCTCATTCCAGAATTTTTGGATGTGTAGCATATGCGCATGTACCTGAAGAAATGAGGAGGAAGTTGGATGATAGAAGTGAAAGATGTATCTTTGTTGGATACAATGAAGAGTTTAGGGTATATAGAATCTACAATCCCATCACCAAGAAGTATGTAATCAGCATAGATGTTCAATTTAAAGAAGAGGAAGCCTAGGATGGAAGTATTGATAAATTTGTTTCAGAGGGAGCTGTGTTACCCCATGAAGATGCTGATGGAGTTGAGTAGGATGAAGGTGGTGGACAGTTGGTTCCACATGAACATATGCCTACACCGAGAATTCCTACAATGGAAGCACCAGATATCCCATCTCAATTTAGAAAGCCCAGAACTCATGAGCGTGGTGAGCCATTTGGACATAGTGGACATCAAACAGATTCACAGGTAAGTGATGAATCAAATCCTACTTTAGCTTCATTGAAAAACATATTTAAAGGTCATAAGACTAGAATATTAAGAGAATTATATGATCAGAATGAAGAAGTAGATCAGGTTTCATATTTTTCATTAATGACATGTGATCCTGTAAGTTTTGATGAAGCTGCTATAGAGGATGTCTGGATAAAAGAAATGGATGAGGAGATTGATTCCATTAAAATAAATAACACTTGGGATCTTGTCGATTTACCTGAAGGTAAGAACAATATTGGTGTTAAGTGGGTTTATATGACTAAGCTAAATGCAGAAGGTGAAGTTGAAAAGTACAAGGCAAGACTTGTAGCTCAGGGGTTTAGTCAGCAACCCGGTATTGATTACAATGAAACCTTTTCTCCTATAGCAAGAATTGACACAGTGAGGATGGCCTTAGATATTGCATCTCAGAATAAATGGATCATGCATCAGATGGACGTTAATTTTGCATTCTTGAATGGATGTTTGGAACAAGAGATTTATGTAAGACAACCTCCAGGTTATGAGATTGATAAGCACAAAAATAAAGTTTATAAGTTAAGGAAAGGCTTATACAGATTGAAGCAGCCATCCAGAGTTTGGTATAGCAGGATTGATGAGTACCTGATTAGTGTTGGATTCAACAGAAGTCCAAGTGAACCAACACTGTATACAAAGATAAACCAGGAAGGTAAAATTTTGATTGCCTATCTGTATGTTGATGACCTGATTTTTACTGGAGATCTATCTGTAGATGATTTTAAAAATGCCATGAAAACAAAGTTTGAGATGACTGATTTAGGATTGATGAAATATTTCCTTGGAATTGAAGTGGATCAATCTGATGATGGCATTTTTATTTGTCAAAGTAAATATGCAAATGAAGTATTGAAAAGGTTTAGAATGCTAAATTGTAAACCAACTGCAACACCAATGGAAAATGGTATCAAACTTAGCAAATATGTTGAAGGATCATATGTTGATCCAACTCTGTATAAGAAGTTGGTTGGAAGCCTTATGTATTTAACAACAACAAGTCCTGATATTATGTTTGTTGTAAGTTTAATTTCCATATTCATGGAGACTTTGAATAGTACTCATTGGCAAACAAGAAAGAGGATCTTAAGATACATTGCTGGAACGACTGATTTTGGTATCCGATACACATCAAACTTGAACTTTGAGCTGATTGGATATACTGATAGTGATTTTGCAGGTTCCATTTATGATAGGAAGAGCACATCTGGTTATGTGTTCAATCTTGGATCTAGAGAAGTGGCATGGGCATCAAAGAAATAACCCATAGTGACTTTATCTTCTACTGAGGCAGAGTATGTTGCAACAACAACAACTGCATGTCAAGTTGTATGGATGAGAAGAGTCTTGAATGAATTATTGCATGAGTAGAATGATGCAACTCAGATTGTCTGTGATAATAAGTATGTCATTGCACTATCAAAGAATCAAGTTTTTCACAAGCAGAGTAAGCACATTGATATGAGGTATCATTTCATTCGAGAACTAGTAAATGGTAAAAAAAATTCTATCCAGTTCTGCAGGTCTAAAGAACAATTTGTAGACATATTTACAAAGCCTTTGGGAAATGAATTGTTTAAAATTCATAGAGATAATATTGGGGTCTGTAAGCCGTAATGCATTGTTAACAACAATCTTGTATTGCATGTTACTGTTTGTTTTGTTTTGAAATGATTAAAAGGGAGTATGTTAGATAATAATAATTTCACTGCATGAATAGCGGCAGATCGGTGACCATCTTGACCGTTCAAGACTCGAGGATTTAGCACCTATTTACTGATTTGTCTTAATTTCTCAAGCGGTGGCTTCCTTAACCTTTGCAGGCCACGAGACACCATGACTGCCTTAATTAAATTATTTCGAAGATAGAAGGGGAAATTTTTTGTTCTTAGGGAATTTATGTTAGTGTATAAATAAATACCTAAAAAGGATTGTAATTACTGAGCTTGAAAGTGTATTGAATGAATTTTTTTTATTTCTTGTATTCAGAGGTGTTCTCTTCGTTGATACGCTATTTTATTTATTGAGTTCGTAAACTCTTTCGATTTATATCTTAGCCTTAATCATTTCACGCTATTTTATACACTATTTTATTTATTGGCTTCGTATAAGGTTGTTGGTGTGCATGTGGAGTTGGAGCGTGCAGAGTTGGAGTGCACAGAGTTTATTTGTTGGATTGTGTAGAGTTTATTTGTTGGACTGCCCAAAGTTTATTTGTTTGCGTCGGGTGCTTGTATGACCTAAAACCTGAACTCCGATTTCCCTCCGTTTTTTTCACAGAATTTCACTCGAAGGGGAAAAGATGGGGAGGAAAAGATCATAAGCACTGGGAGAAGGAAATGGAGAAAAACGGAAATTTGAGAAGTGACGGAAAGAGCCTATACCTCTTCAAAATCTACCTCTTTCACGAGGCATGATGTAAAGAGGAGAAACAAAAATCTAGAGGTAGAACCACAAGGAACCTTTAAGAGAGATATGAGAGATAAATAAGATGGCTTCTAGAGAAAGTGTTTATTTGCTGTTGGAAGCGAATAAAAATAACTCATAAGACTTCACTTATATACTGGAGGAGGATTTCACATGGTTCAAAGCCATAAGGATTTTCATTATTACACTATTAATGCCCTTCAAATATTCGGTACCAAAACCTACAAAACTCACCTATGTTGAGATCCAATCTATTAAAATTTTCATGAGTGGATATCTATGGTGCAATGAACCAGTGTTAATGAGCTGCATTGGATATGGATATAAATGTATGGAGGTTGTATTGGAGGATAATTGTATTAATTGCATGCTATACTAGGTGTCACCCCATTCGGGGAGTTACAGTCTGATTGATCCAATTCAATACATTCCCTGAGTAGAGGAGGAGCCGGATAAATATTGGCCGCAAAACATATGTCTTGCTCCCCATTTGAAAATACAACGTTTGCTAGTTTATCCACAACCTTTTTTTCCTCTCTGCAAACATGAGAGGATATGAGCACAAGGTTAGAATGCAACATAGATTTGAGGGTATCAAGAGTACCGAGGAGACACCAACTGGGAGAAATATTGGCTAGTTTGGACCCATGAAATAGCTTAGTGAACAAGGATATGGTAATTTTAGAGTCCCCTTCAACAATGAGTTTTCTAATCCCCATATGAGAGGCCAATTGAACCCCTCAGAGAAGACCCCATAGTTCAACCGAATTATTGGTTTTGAATCCCATGTAGGTGAAACCGGGCCTTAAGATCATTAGCTTTAGCTTTGATAGTGAAAGTACCTAGAGATGAGTGTCCCCAATGAAGGATGTTTGGTCCATTTTGTGTATGAATTTTCCATAAGGTGGCTTCATCCAACAATGACCCTAAATTGCAGTCCATCAATAGATTAAGGTCTCAGTGCATTACTTTCCATTTTCTCCAAGCAGAAGGAGGAACCATGGTTTTCCATAAAGAAACAACTTTCATGCTACCATTGTTTTTTCATTTGGGTGTGGATGATTTTCATGCTTTCCTGCAAGAGAAGGGGAATAATTTGTTGCCAAGAATCCGACCTGAATAAGGCCTCTTTCCCATCCCTTAATTCCTACAAGGAATGTTCTTAGACAAGAGTACAAATGTTCCAAGTGACATTCTAGATAGAAGAGTGAGGGATATGCTCGTTCAACTTAATGAGTTTCACTTCCTCAATGTGAGGGGTATATTTATGTTTCCAAAAATGAGCCCAGAGGTTGCCAATGCTTCAACCAATGAAACTATATTTTGGCACCTATTATTTCATTCAACAAGCATGGGTCCCATAGCCCAATCCCACCAGAGAGATTTGGTTTGCAAAGTTTGTCCCAACTGATAAAGGCCCATTTGTGGCCTTCCTACTTGCACTTCTAAAGAAAATTCTGTTGAAGATTGTAGATGGGTTTTATCACTAACAATGGAGCTGGAAGAGCCAAAAAAAGTTAAACGGGGATAGCTTGGAGAATCGATTTGGTGAGCACCAAACAACCAACGAGGTTTAGAGAGTGGAAGGTCCAAGAAATCAGTCAACAGGTTAAGGATTGGATGAGAAATTACTAGGACTTATTGCATATGGCAGAGTAAATAAGGGGAATTCCAAGGTATTTGGATGGAAGGGAGCTCCGAGAGGAGCCTAGAATGTGAGAGATGTGGTTTTGAATGGCTATAGAAGTTTTAAAAAGGAAAATTTAGGATTTTGCATGGTTAATGGAAACTCCTGAAGCTTCACTGAATTCATTTAGGATGCTTCTTGTCTTAGGGGATTTCATAGATATTGGCATTGCCATCATCATGGTGTCATCCAAAAATTGGGTGTGAGAAAATGTCGGTTGGATACCAGGTAGAGGAAAGCCTTGTATAGAGCCTTCAATGATGGAATATTTGATATATCGACTTAAACCTTCAACCATAATAACAAAGAGGAAGGGGGATGATAGATCTCCTTGTTGTATTTCATGAGAGGGAGAAAAATTATTTGAAGGGACACTACTAACTAGGATGGAAAAGAAAGACAAAGATGTTAGGTTGAGAGCCCAGTTTATCCATCCATAAAAAAAGACAAAAGCTAAAAGAAGAGATATCATATATTTCCAACTTAGTTTATCAAAGGAATTTGAGAGATCCAACTGGATAATAATGCCTGGAGTATGGGTGGATTTCAATGAGAGAATTATCTCATAAGCTAAGATGACACTATCTTGGATTTGGCACCCTTCGACATAACCTGATTTCTCATTAGAAATATTAAAAGAAAGAATGGGTTTGAGTCTCGGGGCTATTACCTTTGTTATAATCTTGTAGATAACATTTCATAAAGCAATCCGCTAGAACTACTGAGGTTGAGTGACTCACTCCTCTCTTGGTATTAAAGTAAGGAAGGTGGCATTAAGCGTCAACAAGACCCCTCCTGAGATATGAGAATCTTACACTATTTTCCTGTAACGACCCTTGATTATTAAGTTTAATTAATTTAATAATATAATCCTAAAAGATTAGCTAAACTATATTTATGTCTTAAAATAACATTTCTAATTGATTATTATTAATGAGTTAGTCATGATGGTTAATGGTTCATTTAAATATTAATTAATTCATTAATTAATTAAGTATTAAATAAAAGGTGGAGAATAAAATATAACGTTAAATTAAGTTGTGTATACAAGAAGGGATCACATAAGAATCCCGAGAATATATAAGATATTTAATGAATGGATAAGATATTTAATGAATGGATAAGATAGTTAATAATGGGATAAGGCGGTGAAGGAGGAATAAGGGGGGGGGGGGAAGGAGTTGAAAGGAAAAATCATTCTACGGGAAGTTGGCCATGAGTTTGGAGAGCTCTGAGTATTGTAGAGAGCCGAGAGGGGATGTGAGATTGGTGTGCTCAGATTGAGGCACGGGATTTGCTGGTTGTGACATATTGATCAGGCAGGCACTGATTTGCTAGGGGTTTTGGGCTCGGAGGGCCAGGATATCCGTAGATATCCTGGAGCTAGGTCGTTTTCCTAGTTGGCAGGGTGGACAATAGTTTTGGGCAATTATTTTTCTAGGTTTGCAACAGGACTGGACTGTGTAGCAGGTAGCAGGAGAGTAGCAGCAAGGCAGCTGGCAACGGAAATTAGCATCAGAGTTAAGGTATTTAATTCGAGTTTATGCATTGTTTTAATTAAATTTATTACTCATTGATAAATTTTACTTGCGTAAGTGTTGAGAAAATTTGGAATAATTCTTCCTTTATAAACCTAGTAGGAATTATTGTACATTTGGTAGAATTTTTAAATTTTAATTTAAAACCAGTCATTACACATGGTATCAGAGTTGTAGTTGAAACACTGGAGCCTTAAGTACCATGTTCCCAGCTCAAATTCCCCTCCATTTAACCTGCAAACCAAACCAAGCGCACTATTAATTGATTATATAAACAAATTATATATATATATATATATATATATATAA
>ML776890.1:1700047-1730182 GCA_009831015.1 Picea engelmannii | reverse complement strand
AAAAGGTGGAGAATAAAATATAACGTTAAATTAAGTTGCGTATACAAGAAGGGATCACATAAGAATCCCGAGAAGATATAAGATATTTAATGAATGGATAAGATAATTAATAATGGGATAAGGCGGTGAAGGAGGAATAAGGGTGGGGGAAGGAGTTGAAAGGGAAAATCATTCTACGGGAAGTTGGCCATGAGTTTGGAGAGCTCTGAGTATTGCAGAGAGCCGAGAGGGGCTGTGAGATTGGTGTGCTCAGATTGAGGCACGGGATTTGTTGGTTGTGACATATTGATCAGGTAGGCACCGAGTTGCTAGGGGTTTTGGGTTCGGAGGGCTAGGATATCCATAGATATCCTGGAGCTAGGTCGTTTTCCTAGTTGGCAGGGTGGACAATAGTTTTGGGCAATTATTTTTCTAGGTTTGCAACAGGACTGGACTGTGTAGTAGGTAGCAGGAGAGAAGCAACAAGGCAGTTGGCAACGGAAATTAGCATCAGAGTTAAGGTATTTAATTCTAGTTTATGCATTGTTTTAATTAGATTTATTACTCATTGATAAATTTTACTTGCGTAAGTTTTGAGAAAATTTGGAATAATTCTTCCTTTATAAACCTAGTAGGAATTACTGTACATTTGGTAGAATTTTTAAATGTTAATTTAAAACCAGTCATTACATTTCCATACTTCTTCACGGACCATGGGTCAGTAGTGGTAAAACAAATCGGCCATGAAACTGTCAGGTCCTAGAGCTTTCCCAACTGACATATCATTTATCACTTGATCCACTTACTCTGTTTTGATTGGTCTCAAAAGCACCTCATTTTTTTCCTGGGTAACTAGAGATGGAATGTGTTGAGTGATTTTGTTGATGTCTTGTGATATGTCTTCGATTGGCTCAGACAAGAACTCTTGATAATAGTTGATAAGTTTAGTTTACATTCCCTCATGATCCAAAATACACTGGCCTTGATTGTTTTTGAGTCTGCCTTGATTGTTTTCGACTATGGTTATAAGATTGACTTATCTTCTGTGAATCATGGATCAGTGGAAGAATTTTGTGTTCTTCTCTCCCTCTTTTAGCCATTGCACTCATGAATTTTTTACGCCAAAGGGTTTCGTCTTGCCAATATATTTACTTCAACTGTTGTTTTGGAAGTTCCTCCTCTTCCTGAAGAGATTCAGTGCATGAATGTCTTATGAGTTGCTTATGTATCTCTTCTTGGCATTGTTCTAGAGACCGTTGAGCTTGAAATACGTTAGCAAAGAGGTTTTTATTCCATTCCTGGAGATGTGGTTTAAAGTTATTCAATTTATATTGGAATTTATAGATCATGGTACCATGAGAAATTGTTGCATTTTACCACCAAGTTGGGGGCATTTTCCTGGAAGTCAAAGTCAGGATGAGAGAACCAAATTTTTTTGAACCTGAATGACTTGTTGTGGGGTGAAATAGATATATCTATCCATAGCTAAGTCATACAATGGTCCAATACTGATCGAGAAAGGATAATGGCTTCTTAGGCGGGCCCTTCCATCATCAGGGTGTCTGAAAATAGAAATCGATCAAGATGACAAGCCACTTGATGAGTGTTAGAGCGACAATTCGACCAAGTGAACATGTTATTTCTAGTTTAAATATCAATCAAGTGGATATCCTCAATGATTTTTTGGAACCCTTCGCTATCTCCATATAGCCTTCGAATTCCCCCTCTCTTTTCTTCCAAGGAAAGAATGATATTGAAATCTTCTCCTATAATCCATCACCTGTGTTCCACTATGGTGCCCAAGACATTTAGATTATTCAAGAAGGAATCATTCTCCTGAGGCGTCTAAGGACAATAGGAATTTGTGATAACCCCTTCTTTGTTTGAGCCAATTACTCGATAATGAGAAATGATAGTCCAAGGGGTGGAGTAAAATTTGTTCATTATCAATATGGTTGGGTTCAATAGAATAAAAATCCCCCCAGAAGCACCAATGGAGTTATTGAAGAGATAGTTACTCTATTGCCAACAACGAAAAAAAGTGTTTTAAGCTGAGTCATTAGTGCACTTTGTCTCTTTCCATAAAAAAATCCCTTTTATATATAAGATATAAAAATGTTATATTATAATCCAGGATATGAAAACATAACCAGAATGAAGATCTACTGGCACCAACTGACCTCCCAACATGAGAATTACAAGGCATTCAAAAAAGCAGCTCACAGTATCTCTACCGAGAGAGATCACATCTTCGATTTCCATGAAAAAACAAAAAAAAAAAGAGTCATAACAGGGTAACAGACCCACAAAGAGGGACTTAGGAGACCGACAGATAACTTACAGGGGAAACTAAAAAATATTTAGAAACTTGTGAGGGCCTTCATGTGCCTCAATACACTAATAAAAGATCAACTTCCCTGGATCCATAGTTAGCGCCATCTTGGAGAGGTTGTCAGCCATTTGATTATATTCTCTATAAACATGAGAGAAATATACCTTTTGGAACAAGGAGATTAATTTGATTAAATTGTCTTTCCAACAATCCAGAGAAATGACTTGAAGCCTGCCTTTACCCCTTAACAAGTCGATAACTATCTTTGAATCTCCCATTACATGTAGTGACTGAATAGAACGACTAGAAGCCACAGTTAGCAAGGCCCAAGCCCCTAGCATCTCCATGTGAGTGTTTGTACCTAGGCCACAATTAAGGAGCCACTTATACCTACAATGTTCATTAACTTCTAACACACCACCAACACCACTATTTGTACTTGTTGAAACAACCGCACCATCAAACCAGCCAAAAATTTCACACTAGCCTGTCTGTGAGGGCTCCGGTCTTCTTAACTTAACTTTCAGTTGTTGAAAGTTATCCCTTAATTAAATAGTGGTGATGTGGATAACCTTCTTCACAGAGGGAAATCTATCTTCAAAGATCGAATGATTTTTTTTTTTTTTTTTTTGGGGGAAATCGGCAACTAGCGGTTCTCATACTCGTGTGACACGGGGTCGATCCCCGTGGGCTACCACTATAACCCCAGGTGCAACCACCCAGCCTGCAAGAATGGCACACGAGTAAATCCGGGTGAGAATCAAACATGAGACTTCATTTTACAAATTTCCTTCCATTTACACGGCACTTGCCAATCCGTCTACACCCGTGCGGGCATAAAAAAAGTTGAAGGACATGGGGGTGGGCTTTGATCCACTTATGTGTGCACGGGTCATGATACCATTTATTTATTATAGTATCTCTGGGTGCAACCACACATTTGACCACTACCTCAAGGTGTCCCCATGGCTCCAGGTAAAGCCCTCACAAGAATTGAACCTTGCCCAATGGTGAAAAACTCCTCGCTTTCCACCATTGGATCCAACCCCTTTGGGCTCAAAGATTGAATGATTTCATTCATTCCAAATAAACCAATATATTAGAGATGGTAAGGTAGGAAAATCATTTTTCGAAAATGACCACTGCTTGAAGCACTCATACAAATTTAAAATCATTCCTATCTAGTTTCTCGTAAAGTTATAAACAGATTTTATGATTCTCCATACTTCCAACGTGAATGCACATTCCATGAACAGGTGATGCATAGATTCTGTCTGCATATTGCATAAATTACAAATACCTGGGCCATTGAAACGTCTACGTTGTAAATTTTCCCAGGAGAGGACTTTTTTCTCCACCATAAGCGAGGTAAACAAATTAATTTTTAAGGGACACTTCCAGTTCCACAAAGCTTTTTTCCATCTATCTAACTTCTCATTCCACTTTCTGTTTTCAACAGTTAAGTAAATGTTTTTGACAATGATCTGCCCAGAACAATCACGCCCTGTCCATTTGAGGATGTTCACTTTCTCCTATAAGTGAATACCATAGTTGATAAGAGCATGGCGATATAGAGACCATCCGGTGTTTATGAGCCCGGTCAAACCCAATTCGTCACTTGATTTCCAATTTTGAATAATACTACTAGCATGTGCTTCCCCCTGCACCTGAGATAAACAATGAAATCCTTTCCTGTTGATGAGGTCGATCAAATATTCAGATAGGAGCGCCCCACTTCCCATAACCAGAATGTTGTCTTTCCTTATCAGAATAGAGTGACCATTCCCTGGACTCCATGCCATCTGATTCAAAAGGAGAGGGAAAGAATTTAGTAGGTACCTCCATGTCTGGGAGCCTCGTTCTTTTTTGATATCCACAGTTCGCATCCATCTAACAACTAAGATGGAGGGGAAATATTTTTCTTTGATGACACGTTGTCACAGTCCCTCCTTCAAGAGAACCCTCCAAAGGTTGTTTTCTTCCAGAGCACTACTAAATCTAGATAAATTACATATGCCCCATCCACCGAGGTGCTTGGGCCTAGAAATCATTTTTCAGTTACAAAGATGAAAGATCTTATTTTTTTTCCGGCATCCTGACCAGAGAAAAAAAAATGTAGATTGGATGATTTGTTTGTAAATTGATGAAGGAAACTTGGCCAATGCCATCCAATAGATGGCTTGGCTCTCTAAGACCACTTTTGTCAAAATTAGGTGCCCTTCTAAAGACAGACAACGTGCACTCCAATGGTTGATCTTCTTGGTGTATGTATCCAACAACCATAACCAATCTTTTGTTTTATACCTGGTGATTTTTAAATAAAAACCCAGGTATTTAAAACTCTCTGAGAGCTCACTAAGATTACAGGGAAGGATAGAGGACACCATTCTCAGAACATTGGGATCTTCTCCATAATGATAGAAAGAGGACTTTTGAGTATTGATCCAGAGACCAGAGGCATTACAGAAGTTGCAATAGTAATATGTCTAGATTCTCTTCCATGATACAATTTTGTATAACTCTCTGGTTGGTTCTTCCATTAACGCCTCTAATATTCCATGAAATAATATTCATGAGGTAGGTGGAGGAGGGTAGTTGAAGAATCCCTTGGTGATCTTTTGGACCTACCCCAATTTTATCATAAAGTTGCTTACTTCACAAATCAGCTTCTTGGATGATTTCTTTCTTCTTATTTTTACTTCTTTTGAAATTTTTTGAATATCTTTTCAAGGATCTGAATGAACCCCAATCCCTCCCCAAGACCTGGAGTTTTCCCCCACAATTGCGTTTACGTAGCCCTTGTGTAGAAAGTACATAATTTCTCCAGAGGAAGGGTTTGTTTTTATTTCTTGTGATAAGCCTCCTCTATCCTCTCTTGAAATATTTATATTAATTCCTTCATCTATTATCATGTCCATTTCCCCACCATCCTATGTGACTTGTTCATCCTCAAGTTGTGTTGAGTTTTTTGTTTCAATGATTTGTTCTGGTATTGGCTCTAGAATATCTTTAGCTTTTCCTCGGGTGTTGCCTTTTCCTATAAATTGATGTGAATTTTCCACCTCCTGGGAATCCAAAAGCTAATTTAGGAATTCAAAGGAGTTAATCGCGGACAACTTCTTGCCTTTCCCTGAGGTCAATTTTTTTTTTATTTGGCTTCTTCCTCCCTTCGACATGAGTAAAATTGTCTTTTGCTTTTTCCTAATTTTCCTCTTTCAAGCGTTGAGGAGCATTCAAGGGGAAGTCCCTGAATAGGTGACCATGCTCATGGAATTTTCGACATCGAAAGGGAATATGGTCATAGTCAATGGTTTAAGCCCATTCCTCATCCTGGTATCCTAGGATAAGAGATCCAGACAATGCCCTAAAAATATTCATATAGACACGTATTTGGGCATATGAGGTGTACCTTATTTGGTGTGTTTCCTTTGATGATTTGACATAGGAACCGAGGGTATTGCCAATGCCAATGGGAATTTCCTCAAGCTAGAATTCTTATGGGAGTGAATAAAGTGTGATCCATACCAAGGAATAAGAGAAATCCTCTTGTTCTAGGCTGAAGCGATCGCTCCAGAACCTTAAGTACAACCTTGCATAGTTGAATAAGTACGGTCCATTATAGTTGAAGGTTAGATTGACCCTTGAGATTCCACTAGATCCTGATCCATTTGATCAAGTCTCTTCCTGAGGGCCATAACCTTAAGAACCTACCTATCAAGACATGTTATTTCATAAATTATGTGTGTTCCCCTACTCTAGCAAAGTGTACCACATACCTTGGAGCCACATAATCCTGTGGGATGCATTTACCCGGTTCCCAAACATGTGTTGGATTACTGAGAGGGGAGGTGAATCAGTAATAGAGAAATTTAATCCTTTTTAACCATATAATCCAAGTGTTATATCAATGTATCATTATCATCCAATAATTGTAGAGTAAATAAGCAATGAACAAATAAACAATAATACACATACACAGTACACCAATGTTTTACATGGAAACCCAAAGCGGGAGAAAGCCACATAATTCTTTTTCTTATATGTCCTGAAGAATTACATTCATTGGAATCACCAACTTCCTTTGTTTACAAGCTGGAACTGGAAGGAGGCTCCAACCCCCTTGTTTTTCAAGCTACAACCTGAAGGAAGCTCCAAATACCTTATTCCCTGGCTACAACCCCCTATGTTCTCCGGCTATAACCGGAAGGTGGCTAAAACCACCTGTCCTTGCCCCATCCAACTACCCTGAAGTAGAAGTAGAATGATGGAACCACTGTCACACTATCACTGTGAGATATACCATTGTAAACCTGTACCAATAAACATGAACCATGCATCAACCATGCATCAACTTGTACCTCAACCTGTAATCAACCTATACCATAAACAAGTTCATCAACCATGCACCAACCTATACCAAACAAACTGTAATCAACTTGTACCATAAACAAGTGCATCCAACCATGTACCAAGTATGTACCAATCATGTGTCAACTACTCATCAACTATGAGTCATCAATATGTACCAACATCATCAACTATAGACCTCATGTATGTGCCAAATCATCAACTACTTGTCTCAACCATGTACCTCAACCAAAATCCCTCATCAATATCATCATCCAAAAATAGTTTGTAAATCTGTAATAGACCTGGTGTATAGGATCACATACTTCCAGACCTTTCTTAACTTTAATAACAAAAGACTAGCATTTTCATCAAACTTTTCTTTAGTCTCACATGACTAGTTTTGGATTAGTCAACAACCCTAACTTGAAATAATCATAACTATGTACCTGTAATGAATAAATATCCAAAACTAATATACAATGATATACAATGAATATATATATCAACAGTCCATTTTACTTCATTCCCTTTCCTGAGCATGGCGGTGATATGCTTCACAAATTAAGCAAAATTTGGAACAAACCTTCTCAGAAAATTAATTTTGCCTAGGAAAGACTGAACCTCCTTCTTGGACCTCAGAAGTGACAAGGCTTGAATAGCTTCCACCCTTGTTGGATTGATATTGACCCCCTCGGCTGATACAATGTGTCCCAACAATTTTTCTTCCTACATAGAAAATAAATACTTCTTGGGATTTAAGGAGAGACCAAACCTTCCGCATTTCGAGAAGACTTTTCTCAGATGTTGACAATGTTTTTTATCAGATCTGGAGAAGACTGTTATGTCATCCATATAGATGACCAAAAATTTATCTCTTTCTCCAATGAATGCGATGTCCATAGCTCTCTGGAAGGTATCTCATGTGTTCATCAATCCAAAGGGAATTTTGGCATACATGAATGTGCCCCAAGGAGTGGTGAACGTTGTCTTTTCTCTGTCCTCAGGTAGGACAAAGATTTGATTGTATCCAGAAAATCCATCAATCATGG
Organism: Picea engelmannii; assembly: GCA_009831015.1. Lineage (NCBI taxonomy): Eukaryota > Viridiplantae > Streptophyta > Pinopsida > Pinales > Pinaceae > Picea > Picea engelmannii. Next base: position 1,722,472 of record ML776890.1, on the reverse strand, counting down.
AAATCTTGGATGCGCCTGTCACCTTCTGCAACATGTGTTCCATCTTTGGAAAAGGGTAATTGTCCTTCTTAGAGATTCTGTTCAGATTTCTGAAATCAACACACAGTTTCATTTCTCCATTTTTATTTCTCACCAGGACCAGGTTGGCTACCCATTCAGGATATCTCAAAGGGACAATGATTTAGGCATCCAACAAGTTCTTTACCTCCCTTTCCATAATATGCAACAACATAGGATTTATTTGTCTTAATTTCTGCCTAAATGGTTTGGCCTCCTCTCTCAATGGGATCTTATTCTCAATGAGGGTTGTGTCGTATGTTTTGAGGTATTTATAGATCCAAGAAAACACATCAACGAATTATTTTAACAACTCATCATACTTGGCCCTATGCTCCCTTGACATGCTTCTCGACAACTTGATGAATTTCGGATCCTCCTCTGTGCCAATATTGCACTCAGATACCTCAACATCCTCAGTTGGGCCTTTAAACTTTAACGACACATTGTTCCCATCGAACAATCTTTCTAAAGGAACTATTCCCTTTGGAATGTGGTTGTTAGGTAGTTGAACAATATGGTGATTAAAAATTTTATTCAAAAATACTTCAGGGGGAGGGTTGCCTTTGAAATCATGCTCATGATCAATGTGTAATGCTAAGAACTCATCAACCGATTCAAGAAATATTTTGATTTCAATATCATCCTCGAACACCTTCCAATGCTTGATATTATCAGGTACAAAGGGCCTATATCTAATCTCAACATCATACCTGATCTTATGTGGCAGTGGGACCCTAAACTAGCTCGTTGAAATGACCAAAGAATCAGCCATAGTATTGTCCTCTATTGGAATAAATGAAATGTTGAAGGCTGAGAAGAAGTTGTCGACCGAATCCCACACTTCATTTCTATAATTTATGAGATGAGGGTGTTTGTCTTGATAAAACGTTTTTACCCGGTGAACAATTACTTCAACATATCCAAATACTACTAGCTCTTCAATTCCCATGTCTTTCGCAACCCTCAAACCCAAAACAAGAGCCTCATACTCTACCACATTATTGGTAATCTCAAGAGGAGGTTCAGGGGTATCAGTGAGATGCAATAAGATGGATCCCAAATTAATGTCAATGGAAAATATAGGATGATTGGTGTGATCCGCTTCATCACTAATGATGTAGGCCAAATGAGCTTCTTTGTATCGTCTTCTATGCTCCCCCCCGAACACTGGAATGGTAGCATATGTGAGGTCCATCTGCAAGGTTCCCCTAAGTCCTTTTATCCAAGACATTGAAGAAGCATGACAAACTTGGGGGTAACATCTGCCACAATGATATCCATGACCAAATTATTTATGGGCTACTGAAACAAGGTCACGACCAGATCTTTGATGACCCCAAGACACTATTCTTTCCTAGATTCAAAGGAATAAAAGTCATGGTATGCTTTTGTGATCTCTATTCCTAGTTCTTCCATGACAATTTTGGGAATAAGATTATGATACACCCCTGAATCCATCAGACAATTATGCAACACCTTATCATGTATATTTAGGGATGTATAGAAGGGCAGGGATGAATCATCTCTATCTTCTATCATAAGACCCAGGATCACTGCTGGATTTTCATCTTCCAGGTTGATTGAGTCCATGGGATGACTTGGGGGTTCAAGCAACAATAGTTTAGAGAGGATTATTTTGAAATCTTCATGCTTGACCACCTCTATAAGGGGTATGAGGATTCTGATTTTCTAAATTTCAAGCTCAAAGTTGAAATATTAGGGGGGCTTCAGAGTTTCTCTCACCTCTGGGATAGGGTCTTTGGGTATCGGTGAGGGGTTCTGAGATTTGTTTTCTTTGTTGTTGTTTGTTGAATCTTTGGCAGGATTTTCTACTCTGTGAGGCTGCTCAGGGATGTCAAACTTCCCTTATTTCTTCTTATACCTAAGATTGTATTTATTGGGACTGATGTTATCCTTCTCACCTTTACTTAGCTCATTTATTTGACTGTTCATGAGGGATTCCTCGTATGCAGATTGAGTCAAATGGGGAAATGGGGAGGTGTCTCCAAGACAATGGATTTTAGGATCAAGCTCTTGTTCCTCCCTTTCCTCATCAACGACAAGGTTATTTTGGAGAGGGGTTTGGATATTTTGATCATCCCTATCCCTATTTCTAGGCTCTCTTAGGAGTATTTGAGGGGAATTGTTTGGTATTCTAAAGTTGGGTATGTTATCATCATTTTGGATATTCTTATAACCTTGCTTCCCTTCGAATTTCATCTTCTCCATTTCTGCAGACATGGTCTTCACCATCTGGGTCAATTCATCTACTTGACGGTGAGATGTAGATGAACCAGATGTTGAGGCCTGAGATCTCCCCCTTCCTCTATCTCTGTCAGCTTTATTTCTAAGTATGTCAACTTCTAACACATTGGATTCTACTTCTAGGATTGCATCTTGCATAAGAGCCAAGGAGGTCGCTCTTCTTTCCCTTAACAGAAGGCATAAATCGGGGTCAAAAACACTAACATAAGTGATTTTGGCAGAGGATTTTGTAGGCTTTATCTCAGCAGGGATTTTATTGTACATTTTGTTGAATCTTTTGGAGAAGTCAGAGACAGATTCTCCCTCTTTTCTCTTCAGGGACCCAAACTCAGTAATATAATACATAAAATACTTTTTGTCCCCCCATTTCCTCATGAAAACATCATCTAAGGCTTCAATCCCATCAAGAGATCTAGGGGTCAATCCCCTAAACCATTTCCTAACCTCACCATCAAGGCTCTAGACAAAGACTCTCATACAGACATCTTCATTCTCAATGTTAAGATTGTATGAACAACTGTATAATGCAACAAGGTGTTCTTTAGTGGTTCTGTCTTCCTCTTTTGTGAAATTAGGCATATACTTTAGGTAATCTCCAATAGGAAGAGTGTTCATGGTATGAGGTAGGACTAGAGGGGAATATCTTGAAGCCACTATGTCATCTATTCTGTTTCTAAGGGGATTGGCACCTACCATAGGGATAATAGGTGGAGGAGAAATATGAGGGGAAGGGGTTCGAGTAGGGAAGACTGGAACTAAGCTTCCGGGAGGAAGGGGAAGCAATAGAGGATTTGAAGAAAAAGATATATGGCTTGAGGGAATGGGAGTTTCCCTTTCTGTAAATCCAGTAACTCTAACAGGAGGAGTAATAAAACCTAGAGTAGGGAAATCTTTGGAGGTCTAGGTTCTAGGCCAAGATGCAACTTTAGGGGAGAGAGGAGTGACAAGGATTTCTTCCTGCAAACCTAGACCAGGAGGGGAAAACTCAATAGGAACACTCCCAAACTTTAAACTTTGGGAAACTACAACAGCCGGTATAATAGGAGAATGATAAGCAGAGATCAGAGTTTCTAAAGGAGGATAGTGAAAATCATCAGAAATACCTGATTCAATAGAAGAAGTACCTTATTGAGGGGCCTTTCCCTTTCTGACAATTTTCTCTGGGTCAGCTTCAGGTGTTGCTAAAGGAAGCTATGGATTATACCTTGTGTGTCTGCCTTTAGAAGACATAGCTAAAAAAATAGAGTTGCTAGTGGATTCACATCACTGGAGTCATCACAGTGGATTCACTAGGTGCACAGTTGCAATCTTTGATGTACTAAGTTTTGATGCACCTTCAGAACTAGTAAGATTTGTTGTTCAATCCCAGGGAAAATATTCAATTTCGTCCATGACAGTGGCACCATAAATGTTAGCACCAGAAGTCACCTCTAGATTGCTGCAGAGGTAAGCCCCATACCCATAAATGTTTTATGTCACAGGTTGGTTATAAAAAAGGTCAAATGGGCACAATCTCAAGAAAAATATCGTCTTAACTCAGAAGACTAGACTCATATGCACAAGAAGGTGAGGTCTGGTTTAAATTCAGTCAGTAGGTTGTAGTAAGCGTGAGTAGGAGGAAGACTTAAGTGAAGAATGTAGAGGTCTGCCATGAACATCAGGATTTCCAGCAGCCTAAGGAAGAAAAACTTAAACATAAGGTCTTCCTGAATTCAAATTTCAAAGGAATTGAAAGAAATTATAACAACACTATAATCAAACTTTCATCATAATGAAGTCATAATAATTCAAGTGAATCAGTCAACCATGAACTCTTTCAGTATCAGAGAGAAACAAGAGGGAGAAATAAAGCTGAATTTCATTAAACAAGAAATCTCATATTACAAAGCATAACCAGAGAACCAGAGTGTTCATTAAAAATTTACAAATCGGGAGCTTTTCTCTACCATCGACCATTACAAAATATAAAAATTTAGTATATATATACTCAAAGCAAATTGCTCCCTATAGAAACACACTCTGGTCATGCATTCAAGGCTTGGTGTCTGCATCTTCTTGTGTCAGGCTTCACTTGCCCTACTCTGTTAGACGCAAGATCAGATCGGTATGGGCTTCATAGGGAAATTCATGACAAGGGAACTCTCGGTTGCCGATTTGCCCTCCATGGCTAGATTTTCATGCTTTCCATTTATGTGGTGAAACTAGGTTTCAACCACCTTCCCCATTTTCATTAACTTCTTTCATAGGGATCAGGGCAAGACCTGACACCCATGAATGTTCCAGGCAAGCTCACAACTCCTTTGAGTCAATTCTGGCACCTTGAGGCCATGCAGATCTTTCTCGGTGACTGACTCTATCATTTTACTCCTTGGTGTAGCTCCTTTACTTTCCCCGCATGAACTCAGGCCATGAACTCGTTCTTATCTTAGGCACATCGCAATTTTGCGTTTCGCAAATTCATGCTACGTTCTATACTCGAACATCTGAGTCCCGAAATCGCGACGCTCAGAGAAGGTGACACACATCCCCTTTGATCGAACAACCCAGACGACATCGACAGTTCGGGACATCGTGCTTCACAAATATTCAAAACTCTTCCCTCTTACTTTCACGACTCATGAAATCGCGAAAATATGATCCAACGGTCTTGCTCTCTTCTTTGATCAACGACTACAGTTCTATCATGTTTTCACATTTCGCGAGTTCTAATGACCTGCTGAGGGATCAACAAAACAAAAGGATCAGTGGCAGAGGAAAAAAGAGGGGTGATCAGCCTTAGGGAAAACATGAAGGATAACGGTTGATATTTCTTAGGAAAGCTGCTAATAAAAAACAAGTGTATCAAACAGGTGAAGACAAACAGTTGAAAACTATGAGCCGAAAGGAAAACTTATGATTGAGTCTGCAAAAGGATAGAAACAGGAAAAATTACAGACTTAGGTAGAAAAATAAGACTCACAAGACCCTGACAGGTTTATGTTCTAATGTGTTTTATGCAATTCCTCCAGGTGTCACTACTTGGAACCTCTCAAAAAAGGATTTATAGCAAAAATGGCATACCTTGCTGAATTATGGCTTATTCTAGAGAGCGACCTTGTAGAGCGTGCCCCACACATAATATTTTTTGAATCCATATGAAAATGTTACACAACATACTACAGACTGTACTCTAACAAACACCTTTGGTATTACTAAATTTTTATCTTTTATGAAGAAGTTATGATGTTTTTACCCGAAACCCCTGTTTTAGACTAGTTTCAGGACTAGCCAAAAACCCTATTTTCCACAGAGTATAAATACAAAAATACAACAACCCACAAGCTGAATTTTTTACCAAAGATACTTGGATATGTTTCCTCAATGACCTCTCAATATCACGGTCTGAATAATTCTAGAATTTTTTTTATTGTGAAAATGGTGAGATGACCTGTAAATAACATACCTTAGAAAGCATCATCAAAAGAATTTATCCTCCTTTGTATTTCGTCCCTCTTTTCTTCACCTTCCCTCTGAAATTCACCTTAGATATTCTTTGGTTACCTTAGTCACCCATATATATTTAATATGCTCAAGTGTGATGTAAAATGAGACAACATTGCCTCTTATTTATACTCTCCATATTCTAGGTCACTTAACCGATTTTTAGGTCACTTAACCTATTTTCCTCATTTTTAGGGTTCACCAGTTTCCATAATTAGAAATTTCTCCATTACTTTATCATTTAAATATTCTTCCTTGACTTTGTCACCTCACTTTATCATTTAAATAATCTTCTTTTATTTTTTCACTTCACTTTATTATTTAAATAATCCTTCTTGACTTTGTCACTTTACTTTATCATTTAAATAATAATTTCTTCTTTGCAAGATCTTTGACTTCTTTGACCTTTTGGGGCTTCAAGCTAACATATGAGGGTCCTCCAACTTCATAAGGCCATATCTCTCAAACTATGAGGAGTTATGTGATGTTACACATACCACCAGAAATGGCATGACATGTACTATCCATATAGAATAGTATTACCTTCAAAGATATTAAAACTCATACCATTATACATGAAACAAACTTGGGTTCATTACCCAAACCTTTGTGCTACCAGACTTTCTTCAAGGGTCGACATCAATGACAACCAACCTTAATCAACACTCTGATGTAATACTGAAATTATGTCATGCAATACTGAAGTCATATCACTCATGCTCCCCCTAGAAACATACCTCTGTCCTCTGCATCTCTGTGACCATTGCTCCCCCTTGAACCATTCCTCTCTCCTCTACATCTGATGAATCTCTCCCCGTTTTTCATCAATGGCAAAGGTATATTTCCATCTTGGGCTGCTCCCCCTAACTGATTTATCCTCTTTATGGTGCTTCCTCATGTACATCTAAGACATATAAGATAATCATTCAAAATCATTCATTTTGGAGTAGAAATAACTCCAAGTCTCTGGTGAATATACTCAAAGGCTTCTCATGGAAGTGGTTTTGTAAATATTTTTTCCACTTGTTCTTTTGTGCCCACATACTCAACTCTGATGTTCTTTTCTGCAACCTGTTCTCGTAGAAAGTGACACTTGATTGGAATGTGCTTCGTCTTGGAGTGCATCACCAGGTTCTTTGAGATAATGATGGCACTTGTATTATCACAATAGATTGGAATGGGCTCATCATAATCAACCAATATATCTATCAAAGTTTGTTTCATCCAAAGAACCTGTGTACAACATGTTGCTGGTGCAATATACTCTGCCTCGGCTATAGATAGAGATATTGATGATTGTTTTTTGCTTATACATGATACTAAACACTCAAGCAAGTAGAACGCTGCTCCATTGGTGCTTCATCGATCATCAATACAACCTGCCTAATTTTCATCTGTGTAGGCAATATGAGATAGATCATTTCCTTTTGGATACCATAATCCAAACTCTTTTGTTCCTTTGAGATATCTGAAAATTATCTTCACTGCTAATACATGTGATTCCTTTGGTGCTTCTTGAAATCGTGCCACTTCTCCAACTACCTGAATTACATATGGTCTGGATGTTGTCACATAGAGTAGGCTTCCAATCATTGACCTGTATTGCCTTTGATTTGTAGACTTTGAATCATCATATTTTCTTAACTTGTAATTGGTTTGCATGGGAGTGACAACTCGTTTGCAATCTTCCATTCCAAAACTCTTAAACATTTCTCTGATATACTCGGTTTGAGAAATAAAAATTCCTTAGTTTCTTTGACATATCTGAAGTCCCAAAAAGAAGGATAGTTATCCAAGTAATGACATTTCAAATTCATTTTGCATATACTTTGCAAATTTATGGCATAACCTATCATCATCACTACCAAAAATAAGATCATCAACATAAACTTCAATTAATAAAATATTACCTTGACTTAGCTTGATGTAGAGTTTGATGTCTGCACTTCCTTTTCTGAACCATGCATGTTGTAGATATTTATCCAGTCTAGAGTACCATGCTCTAGGAGCCTGTTTTAGACCATACATGGCCTTCTTTAATTTTCACACATCGTCTGCATTTTCTGACAACTAAAATCCTTCTAGTTGTTCAATGTAGATTTATTCTTCAAGTTCCCCATTTAGAAAATATGATTTTACATCCATCTAATACACTTTAATATTTTCGGAGCATGCATAAGCTAAGAGAAATTGGATTGCTTCCATTTTGGCAACTAGGGTAAATGTCTCTTCAAAGTCGAATCCTTCAACCTGTGCATATCCTTTACATACCAATCTAGATTTGTTCCTTGTAACCTATCCATCTTCGTTAAATTTATTCCTGTATACTCACTTTGTGTCGATCACATTTTTATCCTTTGGTCTTGGAACCAATTCCCAAGTGTCATTTTTCTCTATTTGATCCAATTCTTTATCCATGGACTTGTTCCAAAATTCATCCTTGTTGGCCTCTTCAAAATAGGTTGGTTCAATCATAGATGTGAGTGCTAGGTGTGTTTGTTCTGGTGAACGGATTCTTCTTCTAGTCTCAACTCCTGCATCTTTTTTTCCGATAATCTGATCTGAAGGATGATTCTTCTATAATCGTCTGCTAGGTGTCTTTGGAGGCACTTGTTGAACTTGCTCTTCTTCTTCTGTCGGATTATCTTCATATTCCTCTTCTACTTCCTTTTCATCTCCTACTTCTTCTTCGAAAAGTTGTTCCATTTATTCATTTTCTTCTTCCTTTGATTCTGATCTGCCTGTTTCATCAATTGTTACATTGATGCTTTTTGCAACTTTGTTCAATTTCAGATTCTAACACTTGTATGCTTTCCTTGTACTTGAGTAACCAACAAGTACTCCTTTTTCCACACGACAGTCAAACTTTCCCATTTTTCCATCTTCTCTTTTGGTGTAGCATTTCCTTCCAAAAACTCTGAAGTGCTTCAAATTTGTTGGTCTTCCTTTCCATAGCTTGTAGGGAGTTTTGTCAGTGTTGTTTATGAGCATTAATTTGTTTTGAATGTGAACTGATGTATGCACTACCTGTGTCCAAAATATATCTGTCAATTTGGAATCCATTAGCATTGTTCGAGCCATTTCTTGTACTATCATGTTCTTTCTTTCAACAAATCCATTCTATTGAGGTGTCCTAGCAATGGAGAATTTCCTTTTTATTCCATGACTGTTGCAGTAGTCCATCAATTCCTTTGAAGTGAACTCTCCTCCATTATCAGATCTCAAGCATTTTATTTTTGAATCCATTTCATTTTCAACCATTTCCTTGTAGATCTTGAAGTTTTCAAAAGATTCTCACTTAATCTTGAGAAAGCAAACTCTAGTCATTCTTTAATAATCATCAACTAATAACATAAAGTATTTCTCACCTTTTAAACCCTTTGTTGTAGTTGGTCCAACTAGATCAGTATGCACAATTTATAGTGGTCTTGTCATTGAATATTCCTTTGATCTTAACCTGGTCTTTGTTTTCTTTCCTTGTTGAGAAAGCTTGCATAAAGTGTTGGTTGGTTTCGTGATTCGGGGAATTTCTCTGAATGATTCTCTTTTGTTGTCTTTGACAAGGTTATCAAAATGATTGTGACCCATTCTTCTGTGCCATAGTGAAATTTCATCTTACTTTGCTAGACAACACTTTTCATTTCCAATTTCACTTAATACATATATGTTTCTTGAAGTTCTCGCAGCTGTAGCAATCAATTTTCTTGAACCTTATTTTCTTATCTCGCATTTTTGTGAATCGAAAGTAACTTTATGACCTTGGTCACACATTTGACTCACACTTAAAAGATTATGCTTCATATATTCTACTAGTAGAACATTTTATGCCTTGGTATTCTTGTTCCCAATTCTGATTGTGCCTTTTCCAATGATTTTAGTTGATTCATCATTTCCGAAGGAGACTGATCCATCTCTTTCCTTTCGTAATGTAAGAAACTTGTCTCTATAACCTGTCATGTGTTTTGAACAACCACTGTCAACATACCAACCATGTTTCTTCTATTTAGCTTGCAGAGCGAGTGTGCATTCTTCATTGCTATATTGATCCTGCTTTCTTATCCATGTCCTTTTCTGAGGTTCCTGTCTGTGAATGTTGTTATTATGTTGTGGTTCTCTAGGAGGGATTGTCATTCAGTAATATTTGGCCATGTTTCCAAAAAATTTACATTTGTAACATTCCACTTTAGTGCTCAAAAATTCAAACCTGTTGTAACTTCTTCTCTGTGTTTTACTAGGCCTTCTTGGATAACCCCTTTGTGTATGACTTTCAAAGTTGTTTGTTTTTTTGTTGTTAGCTCTGCAATTTACGGTTTTATGTCCAAAATTATTACATGCATAACATAAAACAAAAATATAGTTTGATACCTAGGAGTTGAAGATATTCTGAAAGGAGGTACTCTTAAAAATTATTCTTCTTCCTAAGGTCTATCTATCGGTTGTTAATTCTGAAATCTAAATCTTCTCGGTGGAGGAGTGTCTTTGTAATCTTCCTATCCCCCTTGATTGTTTCTGCATAGCTTTTTGGATATGTTTCTTGCTCTATTGCTTTGGATCTTGATCTCTTTTCTGTCTGATTGTATCCAAGTCCATACTTGTCATGATGATATTTTTGACAGCTGATAATGTCATCTAAAACTTTTGAGTTATTATGCATATTTTTCTTTTGAATATCCTTTCTTAATGTGGCAATCTCTACTTCCAAATTTCCAATGATCTTGTATTTTTCTTCTAGTTGTTCTTTGAGTGCTTATTCAATTATTTTATCTTCTTATATTTGAACCTTCAAATTTGCAATCATTTGTTCTAGTTCTTGAGTGTCTTCTTTATTGTCTAGTTATGCTTGTAGTTTCTTGTTTTTTGTCTTTTATCTTCTGATAACTTCTATGGAGCACATTAATTCCTCTTGGTATTCAACTTCTACCTCTTCAATTTCTTCTTTGACTTCTTCATATTCTTCTTCATCTTCTTCATATTCTTCTTCAAAGTCTTCTTTATTAGAGTCTTCTAGCCATGAATAAAACTCTTTTTGTCTCACTGTCACTGACTTCATCTTCATCTGATGATGAGATGTCTTCTTTAGTGCATAATATTTTCTTGCAAACTTTCTTTGTTTTTATTTTTCCTTTATATGGTTGTTTGTCTTTTTAGTAACCTTCACCATTTCTCTTTTTCTTATAAGGACATTTGTTAGAAAAATGGTCAATACCATCAAAATTAAAACAAATTAAAGGAGTATTACTTCTATACCTACCGTTCATTCCCTTGTTCACTCTTTTGACAAAGTTGGCCACTTCTTCAACATCTTCCAAGACGTGATTGTTGCTGCTATGTTCTTCTTTTTTCCTTCCCTTTTTCTTTGAATTTTTGGATGCTTTGAAGGCTGCTTCTTTTATATCTGGATTTTCCCGTTCAGTTCTCATTTCATATGCTGTGAAGATTCGATGTAATTCATCCATGCTTATTGAGTTTAGATCTGATCTTTCTTCTAGTGCTGATATCTTAGGGTTAAATCTCATATGAAGAGATCTTAGTACTTTTTGAACAATTACAAATTCTTTGATTTCTTCTCCCAATCCTATGATTGCATTTACTGTTTCATCAACTCGTAAAATGTAAGATGCAATATTCTCATCTTCCTTCACCTTAAGTTGTTCGAACTGACTTGTGTAAGTATCAAGCTTTGTTGCTTTGACTTTTGATTCTCCTTCATAAATATTTTGAAGCTTGTCACAAATATCTTCAGTGGACTTATAATGTGTAACTTTGGTAAATATCATTTCACTAAGACCATTTAGAAGTTCATTTTTGGATTTGAAATTATTCTGATTGAGTTTCATTGCTTTGTCATTTTTTGGCGGAACTATTGGTATTGTGTATCCATCTACAATTGATTGCCAAATTTCAAATGCCTTTGTTTGTATATATGTTTTCATCTTTATGATCCAAAATACATACTTCCATCCATTGAACTGTGGTATTCCATTTTTATATAAGTTTTTTCTCTCCATGATCTACCTTTCAGTGGTTAAACTAATTTATGAAGGAACCTGCTCTGATACCAATTGTTGTATTACTGAGAGGTGGGGGGGGNGGGTTGAATCAGTAATAGAGAAATTTAATCCTTTTTAACCATATAATCCAAGTGTTATATCAATGTAGAATTATCATCCAAGAATTGCATAGTAAATAAGCAATGAAAAATGAACAATCATACACATACACAATACACCAGTGTTTTACATGGCAACCCAAAGTGGGAGAAAGCCACATAATGTTTTTTCTTATATGTCTTGAAGAATTAAATTCATTGGAAGCACCAACTTCCTTTGTTTTCCAGCTGCAACTAAAAGGAGGCTCTGACCCCCTTGTTTCTCAGGCTAGAACCTGAAGGAAGCTCCAACTCCCCTATTCCCTGGCTACAACCAGAAGGAGGCTACAACCCCCTATGTTCTCTAGTTACAACCACCTGTCCTTGCCTCGTCTAACTGCCCTAAAGTAGAAGTAAAATGATGGAATGTCTGTCACACTATCACTATGAGATATACCACTGTAAACCTATACCAATAAACTTGAACCATGCATCAACCATGCATCAACATGTACCTCAACCTATACCATAAATGAGTGCATCAAACATGCACCAACCTATACCAAACAACTTGTAATCAACATGTACCATAAACAAGTACATCCAACCATGTACCAAGTATATAACAATCATGTGTCAACTACTCATCAACTATGACTCATCAATATGTACCAACATCATCAACTATACACCTCATGTATGTGCCAACTCATCAACTACTTGTCTCAACCATGTACCCAACATGTACCTCAACCAAAATCCCTCATCAATATCATCATCCAAATATGATTTGTAACTCTAGAATAGAACAAGTGTATATGATCGCATACATGGAAAACTTCTTGAACTTTAAGAACAAGATACTAGCATTTTCATCAAACTTTTCTTTAGTCTCACATGATTAGTTTTGGATTAGTCAACAAGCCTAACTTGAAATAATCATAACTATGTACCTTTAATGAATAAAGATCTGAAAAGGATACAAATTTTTCTTCAGTGTGTTTTCTGAAATTTCTACAGGTGTCACTACTTGGAGCCTCTCAGAAAAGGAAGTATAGAAAAAATGGCATACCTTGTTGAATTCTGGCTTATTCTAGAGAGCGACCTTGTAAAGCGTACCCCACACATAGTATTTTTTGAATCGATCTAAAAATTTTACACAACATACTACATATGGTACTATAGCCAAAAAAATTTGTCTTACTAAATTTGGATATTTTATGAAGAAGTTATGACGTTTTTACCCGAAACACCTATTTTAGACTAGTTTCATAACTAGCCACAAACCCTATGTTCGACAGAGTGTAATGCAAAAAATACAATGACTCACAAGATAAAAAATTTACCACAGATACTTATATATGTTTCCTCAATTGTCTATCAATCTCATGATCTGAATCTTTCTATAAAAATATTTATTGAGAAAATGGTGAGATGATCTGTAAATAACATACCTTAGAAAGCATCATCAAAAGAATTTATCCTCCCTTGAATTCCAGCCCTCTTTTCTTCACCTTCCCTTTGAAATTTGGCTTACATATCCTTTGGTTACCTCAGTCACCTATAGATATTCAATATGCTCAAGTGTGATGTAAAATGAGAGAGCCTTGCCTCTTATTTACAGTCTCCATCTTCTAGGTCACTTAACCCATTTATAGGTCACTTAACCTATTTCTAGATCACTTAACCCATTTATAGCTCACTTAACCTATTTTCCTCATTTTTAGGGTTAACTACTTTCCATAATTAGAAATTTCTCCATTACTTTATCATTTAAATATTCCTCCTTGACTTTGTCACCTCACTTTATCATTTAAATAATCTTATTTGATTTTGTCACTTCACTTTATTATTTAAATAATCCTTCTTGACTTTGTCACTTTACTTTATCATTTAAATCATAATTTCTTCTTTGCAAGCTCTTTGACTTCTTTGACCTTTTGGGGCTTCAAGCCAACATATGGGGGTCCTCCAACTTTGTAAGGCCATAACTCTCAAACCGTGAGGAGTTAGGTGACGTTCCACATACCAAAAAAAATGGCATGACATGTACTATCCATATAGAATATTATTACCTTCATATATATTAAAACTCATACCATTATACATGAAACAACCTTGGGTCCATTACACAAAACTTTGTGCTATCATACTTTCTTCAAGGGTTGACACCAATGAAAACCAACCTTAATCAACAACATGAGTCGCTTTTGGATAAGAGGTTTCGACCTTGACTTCCATTGCTTTGTCCCTTTAGATATATTCTTGAAAAAAATGTTCTGAAATAGGAGGTTGTAGTTCAAAGGACAGTCTCTTGCAGGAAGCACTAGATGATTTATTTGCGACTACATTACGGTATGAGAGGGATTTCACCCCCTCTTCCTCAGCCATTGAGTGGTGATCAAAGATTCATGTGATGAAGAAGATCAACAATGACTGGTTTGTGTGTTGTTGAATGATTCAGAAACCCTTGGACATTGTGAGCATGAAACCTTAATAGAGCAACTTCAACCTCTATCTCATGTATTTAAAACAATTGGAGGACATGGGGGTGGTATTTGATACACTTATGTGTGAAAAGGTCACACTATTATTTAACATAATATCTCTGGGTGGAGCCACACATTCGACCACTACCTCAAGTTTCCCCCATGGCTCGAGGTTAGTTCCTCACGGGAATTGAACCTTGCCCTACAATGAAAAAATAATCGCTTTTTCACAATTGGATCTAACCCCTTTGGGAAAAGGAACACATAATTGACACACCAAAAGACATAAATTATTTAAAAGGGAAACAAAGTTATCAATCATAATTCCACTACATACTCATATGATTTAGAATAATACAAATATAATCTTCTTATGAATCCATCTAAAACTCTTAAAGTGATAATTTATTTAACCCATCACAATCACCTTCATCATTACAAGTTACAACCCTAATACTCCTATAAAATAGATATTTATACATCATAAAGTAGTTTCACTTTGTTATATGACCATTACAAAAAATTACAAAACAAGGTGGAAGATCCCATGTAGGTTATTCAAACATACTGACTTAGAGTTATAGTATTTTTTTTTTTTTTAACTAGAACGATTATGTTGCATTAATCGGCTTTCCGGCAAGCCTGAATCAGAAAGTTACATATCTGAAGAAGGTTGGTGACCTCTAACAGTGCTGCCAACCTTCTTGTGAATGTCTTGGGAAACCAATCCCATCTGCTTCTTGAACTAATTCTAGAAAATGACAAAAATAGCATACATGAGTAAATTCTCACAAATTGTGAGCATAGAAGAAGACAGAAGCAAAGCATTAAACCAAGGGGGATGAAGGTTTCCCCTTAATGTAGGGATCCAACTTTTTATGAAAACCTAAAAAAATGTTGGAGGCCGCCTCCTTTTCTCTGCGCGCTTTATTGGTCTTTCGCCCTCGAGTAAGGGGTGGAGACGGAACTGAATTGTCTTTCGGTTCAGAAGTTTCCACAGAGCCTCTAGAGGGGACTGAAACAACCAGACCTGCAGAGGTAGAAGGTTCCGAAACTGAAGCCCGAGTTTATTTTGCTGCCATTGTTTCTGAGGGGGTGGAATCCGAAAGGCTTTCGTCTGCCGGGGGATCTTCCTTAACTGTTGTTGCTTCTAGATCTAGCTCCATCCTCCTTCAGCGCTTCAAAACTGTTTTTATTTTCTAGAGTTGCCTCTGCATATGGGTGGCCTTTGGGGCCTGGGCTAACAGATCCTTTCACCTTGGCTTCCTTCGTCGATTAGTTACTAGCTGAAAATCATCTTCTTTGACTGGTCCCGGCTCCTCAGAGGTTTTGGGGCAGCTTTTTGCAAAATGACCGTAAGCATGGCACCAGAGGCACTTAAAAGGAATCTGCTCATAGTCCAGCTCTTGGATGTGGCACCATTCCCCCAGGGAGAGATTAATGGCATCCGAAAGTCCTTTTTCGAGATTAACCTCAACACAAATATGAGCGCAGGTAAACTGATCCCCCTTCGGCTCCGCCCTGTCCAGGAAACGCCCAATCTTATTTCCAATGTCCTCCAGAGAGCTTATCCCACAAAGATGTAATAGAAGGTGAGGCAGCCTAACCCAAACAGAGGCTGCTGTGATCTTGGATTTTGGGTTGAAGTCGAGAGTCCAGGGGGATAAGAACAACCCTCTTGACCCCATGAAGTAGGGTCCAGATCTGAAAACTAGATCACGGTCCACTTTCCTCGTGAAGCTGAAGACAAAAAATCCCCTGCCTACTGCGTACAGAGTAACGTTTCCCTGTATCAGCATCTTCCATCGATCATCCATCCATTCCTCCACTGTTTTGGGGCTTGGCCATAACCTCGTAAACTTTATGATGAGTGCATTTTCTGCTAGAAGGAGGGCAAGCTTGCAAGGGTCCTCTGGATCTAGCTCCAGAGAAGGGATCTCCTCCATCTTCTTAACAAACTTAGATGGGAGAGAAGGCTTGGATTTAGGTCCTACTGAGAAGACTAACATTTTGAAAGCTTCCAGAGGGTATTTTTCCAACTCGGCGAACGAGACTGGGGCCATCGTAGTAGGTGGTGACTACCAGCAAGCAAGAGGCGGATCAAGTCACAAAGGCCACTTCTCCAAAACGCATGCCAAACAAACACAGGTGAGAGGGATCCGCGGCCCTGTATTCAAAGGGGAACCCTGGTCGCTGCTCCAGTCGAAGGCGTGCCCCTAAATCAAACCAAAACGCATGCAAACTCAGGCGAGAGGGGCGCTCTTTTCATCCCTGGTCACTGCTACAGTCGAAGGCACGTCCCTGCAATCAAAACCAGATCGGAGGCGGATAGGGTTTATCCCTAGCCGCGTTGCTTCCGTCTCACTTCATTTGGCTTGACTAGTTCAACAAACGAGATCCAACAATTTCTCATAATTAGAGTTATAGTATTTTGACACTAGGAACTAAGTTTAATTCATTTTTATCTAATGTAACATTATGTTAAAGTATGTTTTTTTTGTGTTTTCTTAGTGTATTTTTGTACATGATCAATATAATAGTCAGAATCATGTCATACACATGATTGATCCAATAATTCAAACATCTCCTTGATATTGATGACACTTGATCTATAGATTAACACCTAATTTGTTGACAATATCTCTTTAAAGAACATGGGGAGTCACTTGTTGATGATTAAACTAAAAGATGTTATAGTGTGCAGGTTTTCACAGTTCCTCACAATATTGATTTAGATTTCTGGAAGTAGAGTGTGTATGGAGTTTATGAAATGTTTGACATTTCCAATGGATACTCATGGGGGATTCACCTTGTTGATCAATATCTTATCACATTAATTCATAAAGGGAATTATAAAATTGAGAAAAATGAAGTCGATATATTGTAAGTATTGGGGGTGGGATGCGAGGTATGGGGGGGTTATATGTATTTTGGGGTATAAAAAGGCATATCTAGTAAAAATAGGGGTTTCTTTTATTGGAAATATGTATTGGGAGGGGGGCTCAACAAAAGGATTTTGTTAGATATTTATTAATATCTATTGAAACTAGGGTTATTCTTTAATATCCCACAAACAAAGGTGTTATGTGGTAAATTCACAAAGTGAAGACCCAGTGTGGAAACTCCACCCATCATCAAAGAATATTGAAGCAATTTGATAATAATGTAGGGTTACAATTTGGGGAGTGGATAATTATTAGTCATTATGAACTAGTTGTTGTGAATTGAAATAACAAAATTAATAATAAAGAATAAAAGAAGATTAAAAGAAAATTAAAAAAGGGGAGGTTATGATTGAAAATATATTTAAAAGGGAGTGAATTAAAAGTGATGTAAATGATATTTACCAAGAATTTAATCCAAATATTAAAATAAAATAAGAGGGTTACAATTAGGGAAGGGACAAAAAATACATCCATTGTGTATAGATTAATGAATTGAAAATACCCTTCGCGACTTTTGTGGACTTCAACAAAACTCATTTTCACTTGTCAATCTCACGTACTTCGAAAAGTTTGTTCTTTCATTTTGGTCATGCCAACATACGTAATTATGTCATAAACACAAAATGGATAGGCATTTTTGTTAGGCCATTCCATGGTCTGTTTGGACGACACCTCCCAATCCATTGAAAAAGAAGATGATGATGGTGCAATTAAGTGACTTTGTCTCTTTCTATTATTTCAAATTCTTTGTTAACTTACCTTTATGTCTAATCTACATAGTTTTTATAGTTTCTTAATTTTCAACTTTGCACTAACCATTGATACTTCATTTTCAACTTCAGTGATATTATTTGCATATTGTCTCTATTGATCACTATCCTTGGAACATATTGCTTCTTGTGGGGTTTTGGAAAATCTGTTATATATTTGGTTTCCTTGTCATGATCTACAAAAACAAAATTGGAATGTATCTTTTTGATGGTCTCCACATGAAATTTGTGATTATTGATGCTATGTGCATATCTTTGAAACATTGTTGTTTCCTTTTGTTCTCCTTTTTTATTTCTTTATGGCCATGAGGAAGTGGAAACAAGAAATATATGGATGTTACACCATCTCTATAACATTTATATAATGTCCATGTATAATTGGAATGGTTGTTATTTCATTAATTTGGCATGGTGATACTCATCTACGGTTTATGGATCTAGATGAATAAGTTGAATCATTTTTAAGCACACTCATCTATGTAGTTCTTAAGTGGAGCAGTCAACTTGGTTTGTTTGATAAATCTCTTGCATTGAGGTTTTTACTTACTCCTTTGTGTAAGTTGTCAATGTTTGACTTCCATTTTTCTAATTAAATATGTTTCAATAGGTTACTAGCCTTCCTTGGCACATGGAAATTATTTGACCATCTACTTATTTTTTCATCAATTAATGGAAATGATAATACATGCAAAGGATAGTATTCTACAACCAACAAATAAGAATACCAAAGAAATCATTACATCATTCGAAAACATAATGAAAAACCCAACAAGATAGACACTTTTAATACCCTACAAGGGAAATGTATCATTTGAGATAAATTGAGAATTATAGAGACAAATTAATAAGACATAAGTAATAAATGTGTCATAAAACATACATAACATATCATCAATCATAAACTAAAGAGAACACACAATTTTATTTTGTAATCTAGTTAGTTATATTACCTTCAAAAAACTAATGTCCATACATGTATCATACTACCTAGTGCATGGACTTCCAAAAAAGGAAACCAACACCAGCACCTGGTTGATGGGATCTAAATATGTCCTAAAAACAACCTTAGTTTGACATTAATTTATCAATCGAGGATTCATCTTCTCTTTCTATAATGTCATCAAAGTCTATGCACCTATATAACCTCGATGCATCAGCCGAAGGTAGGCATTGGCCCAAGCATTTTACTTGTTTCCTATGTAGGTTCTTACCTTTTGTTTTTAATACCTCATCCTACAGAGATGCAAACTATGCTATCTTTGACATGCAGTTGTTTCGTTCAAATAAATGACACTACCTGCAAAGGTAACAAAATTGTAACAAAGGGAATGCCATTTGTTTCGTTCAAATTAACGACACTACCGAAGGGAATAACAATCATATGAAGGGAATATAAGTTGTTATGTTAGGCCAAACTAATGTTGTATTACTTGCATTGTAGTACTTTCACAACTATTTAATTTGTTAATCCGAGGTTCGTAGGCTTACGAAGCACATGCAAAGTATATGCAGGATTGAAGCTAATTTAACCTAATCTAATGGTAATGCTACAACTGAAATTGAACAATTAATCTAATGCAGGAAGTTGAAACACACAACTTGGAATTGAATTGCTAAAACACACGACTGAAATGAAATTGTGTAAATGAAATTAACTTGAAATGGAAAATTGCGTTAAAGGAAAAACAACATGTGAAGAGCAACAAGATGACACATGTGAGCTCACACTCAAAGTAAATCAATCTCATTACATCATAATGATCAAATGACAAAATAATGAAGTTAGGAAACTAATCCAAGAAATGACTAATTATTTTTTCCTCCTAATGACTACTCCCTCATGAAGAGAGAGCACCCTCATTTATACATGAGAGCTTTGAAAAGAAGATAAGCATCTCATAATTACAGATCCACTTTTCTCTCAACCAATTTCCCATTATTACAAAATATAATCCCTTCAAATAATCACACATATCTCTCATACATCTTGGATAAGATATGTTATCCATTCCCCATGATCTTCTCCTTGAAATAGGCTTGAATTATCTCCTCAAATATTGAAATGGTGGAGGAAGTATTCGAGAAGTATTTTTGAATTAATCCTTCACATATTCCTACACATTACAAAGCTCACACAATTTTTAGATATATATGAAAACATGTCTATTTTCTAATATTTAATCATAAATTCCTTTTTAATACTAAAATGAATAAAGTGGAAAATAATAATATGAAACCCAAATATATTTATGAAAATGATATCATGAAAGGTTAATGGGATGATGAAATGTGAAGAATGATTAAGGGAAAGGTGGATGAAAATACGACATTTCTGACTCCCAACGTACCCCCCAATTGAACTTGTTGCATGTTCGCATGCAACTATGCATGGATCTTCTCAAGACATTTTGGCACCTAAATTTCGGCTTTGAGCGATGATAATGAATTTTTCTAGGATGGGATTTACATGAGTAACAACTGACATTTTCTTATGGTTGGTTCTTGTGTGACAAACATGAATATAAATAATGTTGGTTCTTATGTTAACAACATTCATTTCGTTATTTGTTATCTTGTTGTTATGATAATAATTTACTCATATACTTACTGGAAAAAATAAGCTATCGATGTGGATAAGGAAACACCACTGAGTATAAGAAATCCCTTTTTCATATTTGTGAATCATTCCAATATGCATATCAATTCTTATGAAGCAAAGTTCAACAGAGTATCATTGGAAAAGAAATGTCGGTAAATGGTAAATGAGACAAAAAATGGAATAATGCTAGTGGAAAAATGGATTGATGATAGGGAATATAGTTCCCTACCCCCTGACTGATTTGGTTGCATGTCCCCATGCAACTTGGCATGGGTCATAGAAGTGAAAAGGAAATGGATCTTGGTGAGGGAATTTTCCAAATTATTCATTGCTAGCAGTTGAGTAATTACATGATTAAAGTTTAGAAAATAACATACCTCCACTTACCCAAAATGTTCATTAACTATGAAATAGGAATATGGCTGATGCAACTGCTAGACCATGGAAGATGTCACTGCTGCAGGATCATGAAAATGTAACTATGAATGTTGTAGTTGAAACTGCTATAACTGTTGGATCAGAGAATATGAAGTGGAGGAATTTGAACTACTGCTGATGAATAAAAAGGAAGTATAAAGGTGGAACTATAATACTCTCATATAGATGAAGTCATGTTGTTGTAAATGCTGAGGGAGTCATGAAAAAGTGCATAGTCTTCACCCACTACAAACCCCATGGTACAATTCTAGCCATGCAAATGAATGTATCGATGTTGAGCATGAAGTGAAGTTATTGGATTACCGACCATTGATACATGTCATTAACCAATGCAAGGAAAAATCACCATTGATGTCAATGAGTCCCAAGGTACATGAGTACATCTTGTGAAGTGTGAATAGATTTGTTGATGTCGAGACACTTACAAGATCTAACGATCAAGGGAAATTGATGTATTCCTATGATTGTCAGTGAGAGAACTTGCCAATAAGGCATGAAAGCCTCTAGGTACTCAAAAGGAACTCTAGTCTATATCCTAGATAAGGTGCTAAGATCGATGGGGAAAGACTTGTTGAAAGGTGGGCCTTAAAGAACCCCACATCAGTCAACGCAAGTTTTGATAAAAATATTGGTAGGACTATAGGAAATATCTCAGTAGCAACAATGTATATGGCAAGGAAATGTAGTCATGGAAAGGGAGTTCGATAGTTTTATTGACAAGGAAAAATGAACTGAAAAAGATTAAGAGATGTATGTGACTCAGAAACATAGGTGTGCACGAAGTCATGAAGAATAATTAAATGGAAGATGGGATTCAACACAGGGATGACCAATCTGCTTTGAAGGAGAAATGGGAAGAAATAATTCATGATGCAAAATGGTTTTATAAATGGTCGATGTGTAACAACAAACGTCATGATGTTTAAGATGAGTAACAACTCCTTTAAGCAGTCAACAAAGCATGTTTTTTTTTTTTCAAAATTTTTGTGATTCTTGAAAATCACTTCAGCAACAAAATGCGATCGTCTATGAACCTGGAAAAAACTTAGTACAAATTACTGCATGAAAACTTGTGAGATATTCGAAAAACATAGCATACAGAAAAAAGTACCAATGCGGCAAATGAATGAAATAAAATGCGTTTTTGTACCTGTTGTTGTGGCGCGCTTGTTTCATCGTTGATCATCGCGTAAAGTGACTCAAGAAACCAAGTTAGCATAAACATTGTTTTGATATTTTTTTCAAGAATGATTGAAATCCATTTGCAATTTTTTATTTTTAGAATGTTTGA
>ML776890.1:1671788-1699956 GCA_009831015.1 Picea engelmannii | reverse complement strand
AATAATACAAATTATGCAAACCTACTAAAACAAAACCTTATTATACAATTGTAACTAATTCAATTTTTGTTGTAATTATAGATTTTCAAAAGAATCATATTTTACAAATGACATTGCAAGCAAAACATTTTTTCATATTTATTGTAGATGTGAAGTTGGAGACCGCAACCAGTATCT
Organism: Picea engelmannii; assembly: GCA_009831015.1. Classification (NCBI taxonomy): domain Eukaryota; kingdom Viridiplantae; phylum Streptophyta; class Pinopsida; order Pinales; family Pinaceae; genus Picea; species Picea engelmannii. The sequence goes on along the minus strand of ML776890.1, from coordinate 1,699,779 downwards.
ACCTTCATTGATCGTTGAAGGGGAGAGTTCGAACTAATTGATTGGTCGATACATAACCTCTGAAGAGATCCACTAATCTATTGTTATCCAATTCCCCATTGGTTAAGACTATAGTTTATATATCCGTTGAGAGCATGATCCTAATGGAAGAAAAAAAAAAACATGGAACACAGTGAATTTCCACAAAACATGTTATTCCTCCGCTTCCAGTATTAGATATGTGATTCCTAGTTCTCTACGGATTTAGTTTCTAATCGGTGGAATCCTGCTATATAATATAGAAACTTCTAGAAATGGCATGATGACTTAATAATACAAATCCACATGCAATCTGCTCCAACGTTATCAAATCTGATCCAATGCTATCGGATCCTTTGAAATATGTTTCAATTACTCGGCCTTCATCAGATATATACATCCAAAGTTTAGGGCTCTGCTGGAAGTGCCTGTTTCCTTGCAATTTCCTCAGGCGATACTTCACAAACTAAATTTGTAGATGGGTCGAAGTGTTAGTAGTTGTGGTTTCTATACATTTAAAATTTATCAGCTGAAAGATACGAATGAAAAAATATGAACCATCATGCATGGGAGAGATCCGAGAAGGCAGGTTCTTTTGTAGATGGACTAGGTAAGGTAGGTAGGGGTGGAGATGGCTTCTTTAGTTATGTATAGTGAAGCTAAGAACTAGGGTTCAAACCATACAAGGGGAGAACCCAACATATGAGAGTTCCATTATGGGAAAAGTAAGAATCTTCCTTGCCAGTTACAGTTCCTCCATACACGGTTTCATAAGAGCACTGGGGGATAATTGATCTTCATGGGAAGAGATTAAGTTATTACAAGTGTACTAGAAATGTCTATCTAGAGGGGGCATACCAAACGTAACTGAACTTGTGAAGAGAAAATCTTAGCTCGATTGTTTAAATCACCACATTAATAAATAACACTCTCATTTGTTTTTTTCAGAAGGATCTTCAATTATTCTACTCATCGCAGCAACTAGAGGTTGTTCCCTTGCCCTGAGCATATGCATTCACCGGAGCTACTATTGTATATGTTCCTATCTTAGTGGAATCCGAAGCATACTTAGGTTGAACTGGATGCTGGGAAATTGGGACATATGCATTAGCCTCTCAATTCGCGGGCTGCCCCTTTTCCAAAAGTTCATTACTGGAGGGGAAGGGACCATACCATATTCTTTCATTGATAGCAGATCGTAGAGATCATAGCTTGGCCATTGTTTCAAAGATAGGTTGATCTAGGGAAGGGATATATATAGATTTATAGAGTACCACCAGACAAAGATATATTCCTTGCTGTTCAGATCAATATGACTACTATTTTGTTTGTTTGCAGGGTTATTTCTAGGCATCTACAGTATAAGGAACAAAGTAAAAAAAAGCATGGCGTTGCTTCCACACAAACCAAAAATAAACTAGGCCGAAAGTTAAAAATGAGAAGAGTGTAGTCGTGACATTGTTTAAGCTTGGAGTTTCAGCATGGAAAAACCCAACTCTTATCTTGCATAAGTTGCAGACCTTTTTATTCATTTATATTATTTCTTTGTTTATTATTATTATTATTATTCTAATGTACTTATTGTTTTATATTTTTTATTTGAAGATGGAAGGGTGGGCAGATTTTTATTTATGTTTTTATTTTTTCTATTATTTTTTAAAATAAAATAAAATAGAATAAAAATTGATTTTGCAAACTTATTTAAATTTTGTGAGCAAATGGAACCAAATTGTAGACATAGATTAGGCAATTTTTTCATCATCAATCAATTAATCTTCCTAAAATCAATCAGTCATCCTAGTTTCTGATCCTCACGATCACACGAAGCGTGGAGGAGAACATACTTATTCTAAAAAAATAAAAAAAAAGTTGAAAATAATGTCCTACCTACACTACGCTAATTAAAAATTAGAGATTAATTATGTGTAGTCAACTAGCCAATGTATCCAAGCATGCAATAGTAATAAGAATATGTTATCTTTCAATTTCAGAAATGAGAATCGAAAATATGTATAATCGTGCGAAATTAGCTGTTGAAACTCTAAAATAACAAAATAAAAAGAAAAACCTAAATGGAACTAGCTTAGTACTCGCTTCAAACCATCGTTCGATCAGGATTTCGTAGGTGCAATTTTTCTTTCTCAGATCATGCTACAGCTCCTCGTTGTCCTCCTCGACCTCCTGCTCACCTAATTGTTCTTCATTAAATATGCAGGATTCTTCGTATGTTGATTCTCCGTTCGCCTCTATAGGAGTAATTAAGGTTCCAGTTGCTGTCAAGATCTCCTCTTCCAAAGAAGAGGAGATCCTGAATATTTCTAGGATCTGAGTGAGATGTTCCAAGATTAAACTCATTGTTAAACCATCTTGTTAAAGAGATTCTTATGGCACCCAAAACTGAAATCTAAATGAAAAACTTAAGTAAAATCACTCTTGCTAAAACATAAAACAATTACTCTTCACAGTTACGGAAATCCAACTCTCTTGCTAAAATTGAAATCACTTTTGTGGAAATTGAAACACTCCTTGCAGAAATTGAAATTACTCTTGCGGAAATTGAAACACTCTTTGTAGAAATTGAAATTCACACTTACATAGTTGGCAGGGAGAACATGAGGAGTCTCCACTCAAGTAGCTTTTATGACCCCTTACCAACACATGTAGATCACACTTGCATGAATTGAAATGAAAAATAAACTGATACCTCAATCCATCGTGCTTCCCAACAATGACACCAAAATGTTGGGCTCTAAAGATGTCCTAAAAACAACCTTAGTCTGACATTAATTTATCAACTGAGGATTCATCTTCTCTTTCAAGAATTTCATAAAAGTCTATGCACCTATATAATCTCTATGCATTAGCGAAAGGTAGGCATTGGCATAGTCATTTTACATGTTGCCTACATAGGTTCTTACCTTTCGTTTTCAATACCTCATCCTCGAGAGATGCAACCTATGCTATCTTTGACATGCAGTTGTTCCATTCAAATGAAAGACGCTGCCTGGAAAGGGAACGATAATCATAACAAAGGGAACGATAGTTGTTCTATTCAAATGAACGACACTACCGAAGGGAACAACAATCATACGAAGGGAACGACAATTGTTCCATTCGGACGAACTAATGTTGTATTAATTGCATTGTAGTACTTGCCCAACTATTTAATTTGTCAATCCGAGGTTCGTAGGCTTACAAATAACATACAATGTATATGCAGGATTGAAGATAATTTAACCTAATATAATGGTAAATATGCAACTGAAATTGAACTATTAATCTAATGTAGGAAGTTGAAACACACAACTTGGAATTGAATTGCTAAAACACATGACTGAAATGAAATTGCGTAAATGAAATTAACTTGAAATGGAAAATTGCGTTAAAGGAAAAACAACATGTAAAGAGAAACAAGACGACACATGTGAGATCACACTAACAGTAAATAAATCTCAATTACATCAGAATGATCAAATGACAAAATAATGAAGTTAGGAAACTAATCCAAGAAATGACTAATTACTTTCTCCTCATAATGACTACTCCCTCACAAAGAGAGAGCACTCTCTTTTATACATAAGAGATTTGAAAAGAGGATAAGAATCTCATAATTAGAGATCCACTTTTCTCTCAACCAATTTCCCATTATTACAAAATATAATCGCTTCAAATCCTCACACATATCTCTAATACATCTTGGATAAGATATGTTATCCATTCCCCATGATCTTCTCCTTGAAATAGGCTTGAATTATCTCCTCAAATATTGAAATGGTGGAGGAAGTATTCGAGAAGTATTTTTTAATTAATACTTCCCATATTCCTACACATTACAAAGATCACACATTTTTGAGATATATATGAAAACATGTCGATTTTCTAATATTTATTCATAAATTCTTTTTTAATACTAAAATGAATAAGGTGGAAAATAATAATATGAAACCCAAATATATTTATGAAAATGATATCATGAAAGGTTAATGGGGTGATGAAATGTGAAGAATGATGAAGGGAAAGGTGGATGAAAATACAACATTTATGATCCCGAACACAGGTCCCATCTGTCTTCAAATGATTTCCCCGAGGGACAAAATTAACTTATTCAAGACTGCTAAGATGTTTACAAAGTATGCCTAGGTACAAAGGTAAACTAAAAAATATATGAATCGTGAGAAAAGGATAGATAAAAACCATATTTGAGAAGATCAAATAAATTATAGACTTCCCTTTGTTTTCATCGCCACAAGGAGGATTCAAATTTGCTAGAGTGAATACATAAGCATGACGACACACCAGAGAACGTTGATCAACTGTTTGGCAGGAAAGCAATTCATATAATTTTGCCACTCTTTGATCCAACAACTACTGAATAAAATGGTGTACCACTTTGTCCCTTGAGATATCAAGTATTAGCTGAATATTCTCATCTAAAACCCAGAAGGGAGGGTCCTCTTCTACTTTCCCACATATGTCTTCCTCTTTGTATTGAGACACACTGCGTGTCTAGGTCATTTGATCAAGAGAAGTGGGCTCATCTAGTTGAGTAATTCACACTAGAGGTGGAATTTGGGAATTCATGGTGTCCAGTTTTTGAGCCAACATAATCTCTTCCTTCACAATAACACATCCCGATACTTCCTCTTCATGATGAGTTTCCAGGGAATCATGAGTTTTAGCCGAAGGGGAAGAGATGGGGAGGGAAAGATCAAAAGCACTTGGAGAAGGAGATGGAGAACAATGGAAATTTGAGAAGTAATGGAAATAAGATGGACCTCTTCTAACTATACATCTTTCACGAGGCATGATGCAAAGAGGATAATGAAAATATAGAGGTAGAACCATAGGGAACCTTTAAGAAATATAAGGGACATAAGGAAGATGGTTTCTAGAGAAAGCATTACTTTTCTACCATAAGCAAATGGAAATATCTCATAATACTTCATTGATATACTGGAGGAGTATTTCACATGGTCCGAAGCTATAAGGACATTACTACACCATTAACACCCTTCATATATTTAGTACTGAAACATGTAGATATGACTTGCATTGAGATCCAATCCATTAAAATTTTCATGAGTGGATATTCGCGACAAAATGAACTAGTATTAATGCACTAGATTGGAGATGAATCTAAATGTATGGAGGCTGCGCTGGAGGAAAATTGTTTTAACTACATGATATACTAGGTGGAACCCCATCTAGGGAGTTATAGTCTGATTAAGACAATTCAATACATTCCTTGAGAAAAGGAGGAGTAGGCTAAAGATTGGCCGCAAGACATATGTCTTGCTCCCCATTTGAAACTCCAACATTTGCTATTTTATCCACAACTTTATTTTCCTCTCTAGGAACATGAGAGGGGATGATAACAAGGTTAAGATACAAAATATATTTGAGGGTATCAAGAGTAACGAGGAAACACCAATTGGGATAAATCTTTGCTAGTTTGGACCTATGAAATAACTTAATGAACATGGAGATGATGATTTTAGAGTCCCCTTCAACAATGAGATGTCAGAACCCAACATGAGAGGCAAAAATTGAACCCCTGGGAGAAGACCCCATAGTTCAGTCGAACTATTGGTTTCAAATCCAAGATTTATCACCACAATATGACTGATTTGGCCATTATTGTCTCTGAAAAACACACCAAATCCTATTGGCCCTGGATTCCCTTTGCATGCCCAATCAAAATTCATTTTGAGGATACCCATTGGTGGTTTCTGTGAGGAAGAAGAGTTATGTAGAGGGGAAGGGAGAGGGATGGGATTGTTCTGAACTAGACTGATATTTAAGTTCTATTTCGATAGGATGATGCATTCATTGGTATCAGAGGAAAGGTCATCTCTAGAACATTATTGGGATCTTATGGTTTCCTGAATGCTTTCACATATTTTCAAATTCTTTGCTTTCTTCTGATTCTTCTGTTTCTTTCCTGAATGGTTTCAAATTCTTCTATTTCTTTCCTTCCAAATTTGTCAAACTACAAATTTAGGGAAACATTTCCATATTCTATTGAGTATCGGATTTTTGTACATTGCGGGCCTCCAATTCTCAATGGAATGAATTGTACTATCATTATGTCTGTTAGTTCTCCTCCTGATTTGGGAAACATGATCCCACATGTTTGAGATGTAGGAGCATTGATTAAGGAGATGTTACATGGATTCCTCTTGCTAAGAACAGAGGGGCATGTAGAGGGTCCAATTAATCCTTGTTTTGTAAGGTTATCCCAGGTTAAAATGTGATTTTGGACGAGAAGCTAGATAAAAATGGTGACTGTTTTCCAAAAGATTGATTTCCATATGCTATGCCAAATTTTATCCTTTGCCTAGAGGTGAAACTAGGCCTTAAGATCATAAGCTTCTTTGATGGTGAAAGTACCTAGAGATGAGTGTATCCAGTGAAGTATGTTTGGTCCATTTTTTGTATGAATTTGTATTAAGGTGGATTCGTCTATTCATGGCCCTAAATTGAAATCCATCGGTAGATTAAGGTCTTTATGCATTCCTTTCCATTTTATCCAAGGAGAGGGAGGAACCATGGTTTTCCAGAAGTCTGTAACTTTCATGATACCATTGTTTTTAATTTGGGTTTGGGTTTTTTGTATGATTTCTTGTAGGAGAAGGGGTGGAATTTGATTCCAAGAATCTGACCAGAATAAGTCCTCCTTTACATCCCTTAATTTCTAGAAGGAATTTTATTGGACAAGAGTATGAACGTTCCAATCGACATTCTAGATAAGAGAGCCAGGGATCTGTGCATTCAACCTAATGAGTTTCACTTCCTCAATGTGAGGGGTATATTTTTGTTTCCAAATATGAACCCATAGGTCTTTTCGATGCTTCAATCAACACCAACATATTTTGGCACCCATTATTTCATTCAATAACCATGGGTCCCAAATCCCAAGCCCACCAGAGAGCTTTAGTTTGCAAAGCTTGTCCCAATTGATCAAGGCCCATTTGTGGCCTTCCTGGTGGTGTGATCCAGGTGTATATTGGTTGCCACCCACCTTTTCCAACTCGCTCAAAACAGTTTTCAGGCAATTTTTGCACTTTACTATTTTTAGCAATTTTTAACTTTCAGGGCCATTTTGAGGGCCTAAATGAATATTTTTCAGGATCAATCTTCTCACTGTTATCTGAAGGCTTTGATTGATCACCCAAAATGATTCTCCTTGATGATAAATTTCCAATGGGCTATCGTGCGCCTAAAACAAAGATCGTATGCAAAAGTTACAACCCCAGGAAGTTGTTGTACTAACTTACCCAAATGGGCCCAACATGATTTTTGGCGTTTCATCTCCTAGGTTTAGGTTTTTGGATGTCTAGGGTTTTTGACATTCTTGTTTATTATAAAGATGCCTTCAGAGCCTCATTGTAATAATATTCTTGTGAATGAGCACAACCGTCACATATCTTCTCAGAGATAATCCGCCACCATTCCAGCAAGCTTGTTTTCCTCTGCATTTTATAGTTTCAACTTATTTCCTTATTGAATAGAAAACCAATTTTACTATATCTCTATTATTTTGTGTTAAGAATATTTTAATAATCTGTATTCATTTCGTTCTACTCATAAAATATGGATCAGTTGTATCAGGTAAGTCTTCTCCTTGCCATCTTAATGCATGTCCCCAATGAGGTCAGGGTAAAAAGAATTGGGTCTCGAGATTGTTTCTCTTGAGGAAAAAATCTCTCGCACACCCAAGATACCTCCCATGGAAGGAGAAAAGAAAGATAATGGGACAGGAGATCCTTTCAAAAAATTTCTTGAGGAAGACCTCATGCAATAGAGGAATGAGATGATGGATAGTTTTGTGCAAATCCTTCAACGGCTACCAACATGCGACGCATCTTCCTCGAGCGGAGGCGCCGCCCCCTTCAAGGTACAAATCAACTTTCATATTTCTATATTTTAAGGTCATGCATATGAATATGTTGTATACAAGTGGTTGAATCTACTAGAAGGGTATTTTTCTGTCCATACCTTTTCTAATAGAGAAAAGATTGCTTTTGCACTCCTCAAAGTCGTTCCCTATGTCAAAGACTGGTGGGAAAATTTCCATGAGCAAAAGGAAATAGTGGAACCCTCATTATTTATAGTAGCAACCACTTGGGAATCCTTCAAGGATTATATTAAGGAACAATACTACCTTGTCGGAAGTTACAACAAATTGTATACCAAATGGACCACACTGCGATAAGAAAGAGACCAAGTAGTGACAGAGTTCACAAATATCTTCCATACCTTGTGCACCAAGCTGGGTATCAAATATTTGGAGCAACATCTAGTGCTCCAGTATCGCGGTGCTCTGCATAGATACATCCAAAAAAAAAATGGAATTTTTGGACATCTCATCCTTGGGCGTGGCCTACCGATTTGCTGTCAAAATTGAGTAGAAGCTCAAAACAAAGACACGACAATTTGGGCCTGGGAAGTGGAACCCCTCAGAACAAAATCTAGGAAGGGGCAGCCCCAACCCACAGAATACAATACAGAGAAAATATGGATAGTATCAAGACAACCAGTCCAATCCGCAAGAAAACAAGGACACCAGAAAGACAAAGAAGGATATCGAGAAGTGGTGCGACTTCCATAAGATCCCTTGTCATAACACTAATGAATTCCGCTCAAAGAAGTTGTTGGTGGACAAAGTGAAAGCCTCAGAATTAGATGTGGGTTATGACTCTGATTCAAAACCGGAAAGGGGAAGACAGATCATTGACGTGGAACCCAGTGTCATCATTGCTACCACCAATTTCCAGCATGGTGAACCAGACGATCCAGAAGGAGGAAAGAACCACTTCCATTTACAGATGTGGGTAAAAGGAACCTCGCTGCACTTCATCATTGATAGTAGTAGCCAGAGGAACCTCATCTCAGAAGAGGTCATCAAGCGGATAGCCCTGCCAACAACGCTGCACCCACAACCCTACACCATTGGATGGCTTTGCCAAGAAAGCAATCTTCGCGTCAGCCAACAGTGTCGATTGTTGTGCAACATCAATCCCTTCAAAGATGAGGTATTGTGTGATGTATCTCCTCTTGAAGTTTGTAATGTTATTTTGGGGAAACCTTATTTATGGAAATGTCATGTTGTATATGAGTCTAGGCCTCGTAGTGTTATTATTACTTTGAACAAGAAATTGTACAGGATACCTGAGGCAGTCCCTCCTAGTGTTATTTCCTTGATCACTACCAAGCAATGCAGGAAGGTCATCTCTCAGACTGGGAAATATTTCTTCTTCATGATTCACTCTGAGAGTGAGTGAAATATTGCAACCACATCTAGGGCCTCCATGGTCGATCTCTCCACACAACATAAGCAAGTTGATAAGGTTGTGGAAGAATAATTAGATATGTTCTCCTATCTTACCAAAGCACCTTTGCACTTCCAGGTCAAGCATCCCATTAATCTGACCCCATACTCATTGCTACCTAATAGGATAGTCTACCACCACTCTCTGTTAGAAAACGAGGATGTCAAGAGGCACATCCAAGAACTGATGTACAAGGGGCACATACGTCCCAACTCATGACCTTGTGGGATCCCAATCATGTTGGTACATAAGAAAGACGAGACCTGGTGACTCTGCATTGATTATCGGGCCCTAAATAAAATCAAATTCTGAAACCGATACCCTATTCCCCAAATCAATGACCTCCTTGATCATCTTATGGGGGGAAAATAATTCAATAAGATTAATCTGATTTCTGGATACCACCAGGTCCCAATATAACATACAGATGTATGGAAGACCACCTTCAAGTCAAAAGAAGGTCTTTTTGAATGGTTTGTCATTCCCTTTGGTTTGCCAAATTCTCTAACAAATTTTATGAGGATGATGGACAATATCCTAGGACCTTTCACCAATAATTTTGTAGTGGTGTATCTGGATTACATCATCATCTACAACAAGACTTGGGCGGAACACTTACATCATATTCAATAGGTTTTTCACACCCTATGACAACACAAACTATATGCAAACTTGGAAAATGCTCCTTCATCATGGACATGGTGCATTACTTAGGATAAATCATTGATTAGCATGGTGTGCATGTGGATCTAGCCAAGATCCAGGTGATTCATGACTAGCCAACCCCAACCACACTCACTGAACTTCAGATATTCTCAGACCTTTCCAATTTCTATCGCAGGTTTGTGTTGGAATTCTCTCATATCGCATGGGCCCTTAGCCAAGTAACCAGGGGTGGTGGTAAAGAAACATTTATGTGGGGCATGTCTAAACAACAAGCATTTGATGAATTGAGGAAGCATTTTTTCTCATCCCCAATACTTTCATTACTAAAACTGCAACATCCCTTTGATATTGAGACAGATGCTTCAGACTATGTTGTGGGCGTTGTTCTCACTCAACATAGCCACCATGTGGCATATCATAGTGAGACACTATCAGATGTTGTCCGTAAGTACCCTACTTATGAAAAAGAAATGTACTCCATTGTGTAATCTTGCCTCTAGTGGATACATTACATTCTTGGGAAGGAGACAGTCATCCACATTAATCACAAGACACTACAGTTCATGCATACCTAAGGAAAATTGCAGAATGACCACCATCAGAAATGGTCCACATACTTACATCAGTTCCACATCAACATCAAGTATAAAACAAGAAGTACCAACCGATTTGTTGATTTCCTCGTCGGACCTCCAGTCACGGAACTCACCACGGTGCTAGAATCTTACAACCATGATACCTTTCGATGGCCCCACCTCTATGAGATAGACCCTGACTTCTCCACCACTTACCAATTGTTGGGCACCAACTCAATGGTCACTAATTTCCATCTTCAATATGGGTTGTTGTGTCATCTGAGCCATCTTTGCATTCCATCAAAAGAGCGCATGAAGATGATTTGGGAAGCTCACTACAGTCAGGTGGCAGGACACTTTGGCATTGAAAAGACAGTGGCAGTGCTGAAGAAACATTTCTACTGATTGAAACTTTGATAGGATGTCAGCAAGTATATCAGGTCCTACACCTCTTGCATAATTTACAAACTGAACACTAAGAAACACAGCCTGTAAACCCCTCTTCTTAATCCTAACAGACCATGGGAATCCATCTCAATGGATGACATGTCGGACCTCTCATCCACCAAGAGGGAAAATGACTATGTTTTTGTGGTTGTTGATCGCTTTTTCAAGATGTCGATTCTAGTCGCCTGCAAGAAGAACATCACACCATAAGCCACTACCAAGATCTTGTTTGAACGAGTATGGGAACATTTTGGGATCCCACAAACCATTATCTTAGATTGTGACAGTCATTTCCTCAACACATTATGGTTGAGCCTCTAGTCACTACTAGATACCAAGCCCACCAAATCCACTACCTTCCACCCCTAGACAGATGGTGAAAATGAGTTCATCAATCAGATGATTGTACATATCCTATGAACGTACAATGCAAAACACCCCCGCACATGGGATGAGAGTCTTTCTTATGTACAACATAGCTAGAACTGAGCCCTGCATAGCTCAATTGGCCACATCCCCTTTCAGGTGGGGTTGGGATTCCAACCATTGGGTCCCATGGATGTTGTACTACCCCTGGTGAGCACCTCGGTTGACTCATCCCCTACTCCACCAAAAGTTGTTAAGCCACCTGATTCATTGAGTTGATCTAGAACATCCACCAACAATTTTAGGATATTCTACAAAAGTCTAATTCCAAGTACAAGCAATGCCATGATCAACATCGGGTGCCACATAAGTTTCAGGGGGGAGATAAAGTTTGGTTGCACTTGCAGAAATAACACCTTACAGGGCCCCATAAAAATCTTCACCTACTCTGTTATGGGTCGTAAACCATCAGTAACGCTATGGATGACAATTCTTTTGAGCTCAACATTCCCCCTTTCCTTGGCCTACACCCAGTCTTCAATGTGGCTCTCCTTCAGCCATATTCCCCACCATTATTGGACACGTCAGAGATAACAGAGAAGTTGACACCAAAAGAGATCAACCTTGAATGCATGCAACAAGAATCTAGTGATCATACTATAGACACACATATAAAGGGCACTTGACAACAAAGGATCCATATTTATCGAGTCCTCAAAGCAGGGCAACTCCTGCACCAAGGAAAGTGGCTCACTCGGGGCCAAATTCACCAGAAATTTCCTCATCTGATCGGGGAACTCAACGCAATGGAGACCATTTCTTCCTAAGGAGGGAGGATTGATCTAGGTGGATATCAGTGGACATCCACCTTTTCCAACTCGCTCAAAACAATTTTCTAGCAATTTTGGCAATTTACCATTTTTGTAGTTTTTAACTTCCGGGGCCATTTTGAGGGCCTAAATGAAGGTTTTTCGGGATCGAGCTCAATTATAGTTGAAGTATATGATTAAGCCCCCAAAATGAATCTCCTCGATGATACCTTTCCAACAGGCTATCATGCGCCTAAAGGGAAGATCATATGCAAAAGTTACGACCTCGGGAAGTTGATGTACTAACTTACCCAAACAGGGCCCACATGACTTTTGGCGCTTCATCTCCTAGGGATAGGTTTTTGGATTTATAGGGTTTTTTACATTCCTGTTTATTGTAAAAATGTCTTCATATCCTCATTGTAATCATCTTCTTGCAAATGAGCATAGCCGTCACATCTCTTCTAAGAGATAAGTTGCCACCATTCTAGCAAGCTTGTTTTCCGCTGCATTTTACAGTTTCAGCTTATTTCCTTATTGAATAAAAAACCAATTTTATTGTATCTCTGTTATTTTTTGTTAAGCATATTTTAATAATCTGTATTCATTTCATTCTGCTCATAAAATTTGTATCATGGCACTTGGAAAGGAAATTTTGTTGAAGATTGCAGATGGTTTTGAGCACTGACTTTGGAGTAGTAAGAGTCGAAAAAAGGTAAATGAGGATATCTTAGAGAATGTATATGATGAGAACCAAATGACCAACAAGGTTTAAAGAGAGAAAGGTCCAATAACCCAACCGCTAGTTTAGGGATTGGATGAGATATTCCCAGGAGTTATTATGTGTGGCGGAGTCAATGAGGGGGATGGCAAGGTATTTGGACGGAAGGGATCTCCGAGATAATCCTAGAATGTGAGAGATGTGGTTTTGAATGGCTATATAAGTGTTAAAAAGGAAAATATGGGATTTTGTATGGTTAGTGGATTTTCATGAAGCTTCATTGAAGTCATTTAGGATGATGCTTTTCTTAAGGGATTCCCTACTTGCTGGCATTCCCATTGTCATGGTGTCATCCACAAATTTTCTATGAGAAGTTGTCAGTTGGATACCATGTAGAGGCAGGCCTTGTAGAGAGCCTTCAACACTGGAATATTTGATATATCGGTCTAAAACTTCTTCCATGATAACAAAGATGAAAGGGGATGAGGGATCTCCTTGTTGGATGCCATCAGAGGGAGAAACATTATTTGAAGGGACACCATTAACTAGGATGGAAAAGAAAGCCAAAGATGTTAGGTTGAGAACCTAGTTTATCCATCAATCACAAAATAAAAAAGATAAAAGAAGAGATCTCATATATTTCCAACTTAATTTATCAAAGGATTTTGAGAGATCCAACTTGATGATCATACCCGGAGTACAAGTGGATTTCAATGAGTGAATTAACTCATGAGCCAATATGACACTATCTAGGATTTGGCGCCCTTCGACATAACTTGATTTCTCCTTAGAAATAATGAAAGAAAGAATGGGTTTGAGTCTCGGGGCTATTACTTGTTATAATCTTGTATTTAACATTGCATAGAGAAATCAACCAGAACTGCTAAGGGTGAGTGACCTACTCTTATTTTGGGATTAATTTAATGAAGGTGGCATTAAGTGTTGACAAGACCCCTCCTAAGATACAATAATCTCCCACTATTTTCCATAATTATTCACTTAGCATGGGCTAGCAGTGGTGAAAAAAATCGACGTGAAACAGTTAGGTCTTGGAGCTTTCCCAACTGGCATCTATTTCATCGCTTGATCCACTTTCTCTCTTGTGATTGGTCTCATAAGAGCCTCATTCTATTCATGGGTAACAAAATATGGAATGTTTTGATTGATTTTGTTTATGGCTTGTGATATATATTGGATTATCTCAGACAACAACTCTTGATAATAGTCGATAAGTTCAGTTTCCATTCCCTCACGATCCAAAATATACTAGACTTGATTGTTTTACAGTCCATTTATAAGATTGAAATATATTTTGTGAATCATGGATCAGTGGACTAATTTGGTTTTCTTCTCTCCCTCTCTTATCCATTGCACTCTAGGTTTTTGATGCCAAAGGTTTTCCTCTTGCCGATATATTTCCTCCAGCTATTGTTTCGAAAGTTCCTCCTCTTCTTGAAGAGATTTGGTATGACCCTATGATCGGATTTATGAGAGGAATGAAATGAAACATAGATATATACAATTAAAATGGATATACAAATAAAAATAATAGAGATACAATTAAACTTAACTTCTATTCAATAAAGAAATCTGTTGAAATTGTAAAATGCAGATTGAAAAATCTTACTCAAATGGTGGTAGCTAATCTCTGAGAAGAGATGTGGCGGTTACATGCATTCATATGTGCACATTATAATGAGACCTCCAGACATTTTTATCATCAAAAAGTAATTATAAAAACCCTATACATCCAAAAACCTAACCCTAGGAGGTGAAGTGCCAAAAATCATGTGGGCCCCGATGGGGTAAGTTGGTGCATCAAATTCCTCAGGTCGTAACTTTTGCATACGATCTTCATTTTAGGTACATGATAGCCTGTTGGAAGGGTATATCTGAGGACTACACATTGTTTCATCACTATTTTAATTGATTAACAATGTGACTATGACAAGCCCAACAAACATTGTTTAGGGCCTCAAAACGACTCCAAAATTTTAGGACCCGAAAAGATAAGAAAAAACTGCCAAGATGAAAACTATATGTGAGCCAGTTGGAAGAGGTGGGTGGCCAAAAATATCCACCTAGATCAATCCTCTCCCATTAGGAAGTAATGGTCTCCATTGCATTGAGTTCCATCATCAAATGAGGAAATGTCTGCTGAATTTGGCCTTGGGTGAGCCACTTTCCTTGGTGTAGGAGTTGCCCCGCTTTGACAACACGATAAAGATGAAGCTTTAGCTGGTGAGTACCCTTGACCTGTGTGTCCATGATATGATCAGTGGATTCTTGTTCCATGTAGTCAGGATTGATCTCTATCAGTCTCAATTGTTTTGTGATATATGACGTGTCAATTAATGGTGGAATGCATGGTTGAAGGAGGTCCACATTAAACACTGGGTGAAATCCAAGGAAGGGGGGAATGTTGAGATCAAGAGAATTGTCACCCAAAACCTTGGTGATGGTGTAAGGTCCATATCAGAGTGGACTAAGCTTCCAATGAGGTCCTGTAAGGTGTTCTTTCTGCAAATGCAAACAAAATTTATCACCCACCTTTAACTTGTGTGGCACCCAGTGTTGATCATGGCATTGCTTGTACTTGACATTGGACTTATGAAAAATATCCTAAAACTAATGGTGGATGTGTTAGATATTCTCAATGAACCAGGTGGATTTTTGAACTTCAGTTTGAGCATGGGACAATTCTGCCTATGTGGACGCAAGGGGTGGTGCAACATCCATGAGACCCAATAGTTGAAATCCCAACCCTACTTAAAAGGGGTTGTGGTTGGTTGATCTATGTATGGATCTATTGTAACTCTGTTGAACATAGGGAAGACTCTCATCCCATGTGTGTGGATTCTTGGAATTGTATATGTACAATATATCCATGATCATCCTGTTGACAATATCATTTTGGCCATCCCTTTGGGGGTGGAAGGTCATGGATTTGGTGATCTTGGTGTCCAGTTGTGATCAAAGGCTCGACCAGAATGAGTTGAGTAACCGACTATCTTGATATGAGACGATGGTTTGTCATATCCAAAAATATAACCACACTCATTCGAATAATACCTTGGCAGTGGCATGCACTATGATGCTCTTCTTGCAGGCGGCCATAATCGCCATCTTGGAAAGTTGAATAACAACCATAAAAAACATAGTCATTTCCCTTCTTGGCTAAAAGGCCTGACATGTAGTCCATCGAGATGGATTCCCAGGGAATGTTAGGAGTAGACAAAGGGGTTTACAAGTCTTGTCTCTTAATGGATGGTTTGGAAATGATGCAGGCTATGCAAGACCTCATATACTTGCTGACATCTTATTGAAGTTTCAGCCAGAAATCTTGTTGCAACACTGCCACTATCTTTTCTATGCAAAAGTATCCTACCACCTGGTTGTAGTAAGCTTCGCAAATTAGCTTTTCTCTCTCACTTGATGTGACGTGGAGATGGTCCAAATGGAAAAACAACCTATATTGAATATTGAAATCAATGACAATTGTATTTGCGCCCAACATATGGTAGGTAGTGGCAAATTCAATATCTCTCTCGTAGATTTGGGGCCATCTAGAGGTATCATGTTCGCACGAGTGTAGCACCATGTTTAGTGTTGCAGCTGGAGGTTGCTTGAGGCAATCAGTGATGTGGTTGGTGCTCCCTGTATTATACTTGATGTTGATATGGAACTACTACAAGTATGTGGACCACTTTTGAGGGCGATCATTCTACAATTTTCCTTGTGTTTGCATAAACTGCATAGGCTGATGATTAGTGTGGATGAATGTCTCATTCCTGAGAATGTAATGCCTCCATTGGCAGTACGATTGTACAATGGAGTACATTTATTTGTCATAAGTGGGGTACTTACAGACTATATATGATAGTGTCTCACTATGATAGGCCACAATATGTCCCCGTTGAGTGATAATTGCACCCACAACATAGTTTGAAGCATTTGTCTCAATCTCAAAAGGTTGTCACAGTTTGGTTAATGAGAGCACTAGGGTTGAGCATAAGAGTTTTTTCAAATCATCAAACACTTTCTATTGTGGCTGTAACCACACATAATTTTCCTTTACACCACCCCTGGTCACGTGGCTAAGGGCCCATGCAATGTGGGAAAATCCCAACAAGAACCTGCAATAGAAATTGGTAAGGCCTAGGACACTCTGAAGCTCAGTGAGTGTGGTCAGGGATGGCTAGTTACAAATGACCTAGATCTTGTCTAGATTGACATGCACCCCATTCACATCAACAATTTAACCTAGGTACTGGACTTTGTTCATGTCGAAGGATCATTTTTCCAAATTTTCATATAGCTTGTGTTTCCACAGAGTGTGTAGAACCTGTTGAATATGCTGCAAGTGTTCCACCCAAATCTTGTTGAATATGAGGATGCCATACAAATACACCACCAGGAAATAATTGGTTAAAGGCTGCAAGATATCATCCATCATCCTCATGAAATTTGTTGGCACATTTGTCAAGCCAAAGGGCATTACCAATTGTTCAAAAAGACCTTCTTTGGACTTGAAGGCAGTCTTCCATACATTGGTCTTCTCTATTCAGACCTGGTGGTAGCCTAACTTCATATCAATCTTACTGAATTATTCCCCCCCCCCTGAGTTGGTCAATTTGGGGAATTGGGTACTAGTTCTTGACTGTGATTTTATTCAAGGAGCGATAATCAATACAAAGTCTCCATGTCGTGTATTTATTTTTCACAAGCATGATTAGGACTCCACAAGGTAATGAACTTGGATGGATGTGCCCTTTTTCAAGAAAATCTTGGATATGGTGCTTGATTTCCTTATTTTATGACAGAGAGCGGTGATAGACTGGCCCATTAGGTAGCAATGTGTTAGGGGTCATATCAATTGAATGCTTGACCTGATAGTGGAGAGGTACCCCAATGGGTGAGGAGAATATGTCTTTGTATTATTCCATAATATTATCCACTTTCTTCTATTGCATGGAGAGACCTGCCATGGAGGCCATGGATGTGTCTGCAACCTTCCAGTCACTTTGAGTGAAAATAAGAAATAAGACCAAATTCTCTCTCTGAGAGATTACCTTCATGCATTGCTTGGAAGAGATCAAGGAAATGGTGGTAGGTGTGACTACCTCTGGTATCCTATATAGCTTCTTGTCCAAAGTAATAATAAAATTACAAGTCCTAGACTCATATACAACATGATGTTTCCATAAATAAGGTTGTCCCAAAAGAACATCATAAAAATCAAGGGGTTAAACATCACACAATACCTCATCTTTGAAGTGCTTGATGTTGTAGGGCCTGAGGTCGGTGTTTTCTAATTTGGATTCTTCCTCCCTTCAACATGAGTAAAACTGTCTTTGGGTTTTTCTTGATTTTCCTCTATTGACGACTGAGGAGCATTCAAGGGGAATAACATGAATATGTGATGACGCTCATGGAATTTTCGACATCTAAAGGGAATATGCTCATACTCAATGGTTTGAGCCCATTCCTCATCCTGGTATTCTAGGGTTAGAGATCCAAGAAATTACTTGGAAATATTTGTATAGACACATATTCATTCCTATTGGGTGTACCTTATTTGGCGTGTTTCCTCTGATAATTTAACATAGGAACGGAGGGTATTGCCAATGCTATTGAGAATTTCCTCAAGCCAGAATTCCTATGGGAATGAATGAAGTCTGATCCATAACGGGTCATAAGAGAAATCCCCTTTTTCTGGGATAAATCGATCAGTCTAGAACCTCAAGTACAACCCTATAGAGTTTAAGAAGTATGGTCAATTCTCTAATATTTGATCCTTATCTTGAAGATTGTAAAATATAACTGTGAAAAAACCTTTGGATCCTAGTTGATGGTCATAGTGACCCTTGGGATTCCACCAGATCTTGATCCATTTGATCAAGTATCATTCTAAGGGCCATAATCCTAATAAATTACCTTTCAAGACATTATTTTTCATAAATTGGGTGTGTTCCCCTACTCTGGTAGATTCTACCACATACCTTGGAGCTGCAAAATCCTGTGGGATGCACTTACCCAATTCCCAAACATGAGTCACTTTTGGATTAGAGGTTTTGGCCTCTAATCCCATTTCTGTGTCCCCTTGGAGCTCTTCCTGGAAGATTTTTTTCTGAATATGAGGTGGTGGTTCAAAGGGAAGTTGCTTGCAAGAAGCACCAACTACATTATAGTATGAGGGGGATTTCACTCTCTCCACTCAACCATTGAGTGGAGATCAAAGATGTTTATGATGAATAATATCTACATTGATTGGTTTGTGTGTTTTTTAATGAATAAAAAACCCTTCTACACTATGAGCATGAAACCCTAGTAAAGCAGCTTCAACCTCTATTTCCTGTATTTAAAAAAATTGGACATGGGGTGAGATTTGGTCCAGTTATGTGTGCACGGGTAATAATATTATTTAATATAATATCTATGGGTGAAACACACATTCAAACACTACCTCAAGGTTCCCCCATGGCTCCAGGTTAGGCCCTCATGGGAACTTAACCTTGCCCAACAGTGAAAAAATCCTCACTTTTCACCATTGGATCCAACCACTTTGTGCAAGGGAATACATAATTGACACACCAAAAGACATAAATTATTTAAAAGGGAAAACATGTTATCAATCATAATTCCACTAAATACTCATATGGTTTAGAATAATACATATATAATCTTCTTATGACTTCATCTAAAACCCTAAAGTGATAATTTATTTAACCCATCACAATCACCTTCATCATTACAAGTTCAAACCCTAATACTCTTATAAAATAGATATTTATACATCATAAAGTAGTTCCACTTTGTTATATGACCATTAAAAAAAGTTACAAAACAATGTGGAAGATCCCATGTACGTTATTACAACATGGGGACTTAGGGTTATAATATTTTGACACTAGGAGCTAAGTTCAATTCAATTTCATCTAATGTAGCATTAGGTTAAAGTATATTTTTGTTGTGTTTCCTTAGTGTACTTTTGTACATGATTAATATAATAGTCAGAATCATTTCATACAAATGATTGATCCAACAAGGAAAAAATCTCCTTGATATTGATGACACTTGATCTATGGATTAAGACCTAATTTGTTGACAATGTCTCTTTAAATAACATGGGGAGTCATTTGTTGATGATTAAACTAAGAGATGTTATAGTTTGCATGTTTTCACAGTTCCTCATAATGACGATTTAGATTTATGGAAGTAGATTGTGTATGGAATTTATGAAACACCTGATGCTTAGAGTGGATACTCATGGGGGATTCACCTTGTTGACCAATATATTATCACATTCATTCATAAAGGGGGTTCTAAAATTCAAAAAAATAAATTCAATATATTCTAAGTATTGGGGGCGAGATGCGAGGTACAGGGGGTTATACATATTGTGGGATATAAAAAGGGTTATATAGTAAAAATAGGGGTTTATTTTATTGGAAATATGTATTGGGAGGGGGGTCCAACAACAGGATTTTGGGAGGTATTTATTAATATTTAGTGAAATTAGGGGTATTCTTTAATATTACACAAGCAAAGGTGCTATGTCATAGATTCACAAAGTGAAGACCCTGTGTGGACAATCCACCCATAATCAAGGACTATTGAAGCAATGATGCTTAAAAAGAGTGGCGAGGGAAGTTTATAAAGGCAATTTGATAAGAACGTAGGGTTAGAATTTGGGAAGTGGATAAATTTAGTCGTTATGAACTAGCTGTTGTGAATTAAAATAACAAAAGTAATAATAAATAATAAAATAATATTATAAGAAAATTAAAAAGTGGGGGAGGTTATGATTGAAAATATATTTAAAAAGGAGTGAATTAAAAGTTATGTGAATTATATTGACCAAGAGTTGAATACAAATATTAAAATAAAATAAGAGGGTTGCAATTGGGGAAGGGGAAAAAATACATCCATTGTGTATAGATTCATGAATTTAAAATAAAATTATGAGGGGGATGATAAGATGATTAAAGGTATTTAAAGGAAGAGTTAAAAGTAAGGGGGTAGGGGGGGAACAGATAAAAAATTAAAATTTTATTATAAGAGGGGAGAAAAAAAGGGGGGACTTAAAATAAGAGAAATGAATACATGAGATAACAAGGATGAGAGGATGGGGGAGGGGGAAACATTTGAGAAGATGGGGAAAGAATAAAACATGTTAGTATTTATGTTGAAGGTGATGAATGATAGGTTTCTAATATTGGTTGAGTTTGAACCCATCATCATGGTTAATACTGTTTCAATGTTTTTCAATTTATAAGGCTTCACAAACAATGCCTTACAAATCAAAAAACATCCAAACAATTTTAATTGTGATGATGGGTACAAACTCAACCAATCTTGAAAACCTATCATTCATTTCCTTCGTTAGAAAAAGTAATGTGTTTCCTTCTCTCCACATATTCTAACCCGTTGCCCCCTCCCCCAACTTCTCGTCCTTGTTATCTCGTGTATTCATTTTTCTAATTTCACCCTCCCCTTTTTTCTCCCCTCTTATAATTAAATTTTAATTTTTTATCGGTCCCCCTCCCCCCCTTTACTTTTAACTCTTCATTTAAATACCTTTAATCATCTTATCGTCAACCTTTTCAATCTTATCATCCCCCTCATAATTTTATTTTCAATTCATTGAACTATTCACAATGACTATATCTTTTGTGCCCTTCCCAAATTATAACCCTCTTATTTTATTTTAATATTTGAATTCAATTCTTTGTCAATATCATTCCCATCACTTTTACTTCACCCACTTTTAAATATATTTTCAATCATAACCTCACCCCCCCTTTTTTTTAAAAGATTATTCATTATCTTTATTTTTATTATTTTAATTCAAAACGAAAAATTCATAACAATTAATAATTATCCACTCCCCAAATTGTAACCCTACGTTCTTATCAAATTGCATTTATAAACTTCGCTCAACACTCTTTTCAAACATCATTGCTTCAATAGTCCCTGATGATGGGTGGAGTGTCCACTTGAAATTTTGGACGTTTCATAAACTCCATACACAGTCTACTTCTAGAAATCTAAATCCGCACTAAGACAAGTTATTTATGATTTAATCAATTGCCTAAGTGGTATGTGTTATTTCCCTCCTAGTAGGTTTTAATCAAGCAATGACTAGTGTCCTAAGATTATTTGATCCATGTGTGAGGATTTTCCTTAAGGTGTTTGATGTGAAGATATATACCCCATTTTTTGAGCATGGTATCAGAGCTCTCATGAATATTCACTCCTATTATTGATGGAAATCTTGATCCTATGTCATTTCAGGAAACAATGGACTTGTATTCTATAAAGTTTTTGTACTTTTCTAAGCTAATTGAAAAATTCCATTATTTCTAGAGCATCGTTTAGAACTAGGCATGCCTTCCATTTCATTTGAAAAGGATTTTGTGTGCCCTATATACGATCATTTTTCTTGAGTGAATCAGGAAGATGGTAAATTTTTTATTTGTAAAATTTTTATTTAAATATTTTTCCATATTCTAATGAGCTTATTTTGCAATTTTTCCATTTTTCAATTTTTTATACTACTAGTCTATGTACTCTCTTCACTCCATTCTTAAAGTGAACTCAACCAATGAACACCATATTCAATGGTTTGGGTTTGTCTCCTTGGACCTCTTTTTCTAATTAAATACTAATAATTTATGATTTATTTGAGTTTTAATGACATTGTTCTTGATTCATTTAACATTTTTGATAAGGTTTTATGTGTATTTTTTGGCATGTTTAGTTTGTGTGGCCTTGTTATCTAGTTCCTAGGTTTGTAGGTCAAGTATTTGAATGCCAACCTCACCTCAACATAAGACCAAACTGTTTCATGGTGATCCTTCACAAGTTTTAACCCTCTCCTTTAGTTTTTTTTTGTTAAGGTCGATCATTCTCTTTTTCGTTTTATTTGTAGAGGAAGTTGACCTTGTTTTTCTGTCTTACAATGCATTGGGGAGATTTATGTGGTAACAAAATCCTTCCTCCCTTGATTCCCATGTCTTCAAAAAACTTAAGTAGTGGTTACATTAGGGAGCCTTCCCTCATGTTTGATTCCCATATTCTTTTCAATATGATGTCCATATGCCCATCAACTCAAGGATAAATTAATGGATTCTTAAACCAAAGTTCGAATAAGACAACAACGTGGGCATTTGACCACTCGCCATAAAAATTACCACCTCACTATGCTATACAAGAAAACATAAAATGAGGTTGTGATGTAGACCACTGAGATTTTGACATGTCAACATGCACCCACTGCCACATGGGATTATCACCACCTTCCATGTGAAACTTTTCCATGACATATCCCTACATCAATAATTTTTCCATCTTAGTATTTCCATGTAACTTTCCCACATGATCATAGTTCCTAATCAACTACCACATGTAACCTAGTCAATAACACCATGTCATCATATTTCCATGTCATTACAATGACTGTACACACTAGTCACATTCCACATGTGACTCTCACATCTTTTCACATGTCACTTTTGGAGGATACCCCTCCATTGGTAATTTGAAATTTATGTTTATTTTGAAACATAATTGATATTTTCATAGTCCATTTAGGGTGGAATGTATTACAATTTCAACTAAATTTTCATGCTCTGTGCACCACTGTGGTTGATTTATAAAAATCTATTATTTTCAACTTCTTATCTCATAATTTTAACATAAACTACCCTTCAATCCCCATTTTGTAAATTTCAAATAGGCATAATTATTGCATCCAGGCACAATTTTGGGTCCCATTTTTATAAAAGTAAATAAATTTTCAAGGAATTTCTATTTGAGCAATCAATTTCTATTTTTGGAGTCATTTTACTTCCAAATTATAATATGGATAGTTCAAGTGAGATCTTACTTACAAGTACCAATTATTTTTCTTATGATATATTTATTCAAAAGTAAGGGACTCTATAGAGTCACCTTGGGTACAAACGTTTCCCCATGGTTACAATTGAAGAGAGACAAAATGGACAACAAGGTGTCGTTGACACCCCTAATGTAACTTGGATGACGTTTTAAGCTATTTTTGGTAAATACAACTAGATTCAATACCACCAAATTGAAAATAAGCTCATAGATTTAATTCCTAATGATTTTAGTTGCATTGAATATTTTCATTTGAAGTTAAATATATTTAAATTGTCGAACCAAGAAATATGATGATCAACTATTTTTTCTCTTCTTTCTAACAACAAAAAAACATATTTTGTTTTTTCATTCACCTTTCACGCTGCTAGAGAAGATTTTCTTAGTCAGAATTATATTTATAGAATGCCCCCTTTTGACATATTTTATGGTTGTATAACTTGAGATGAAGATAACCTCTTGCATATTGGAGTTATCAATGCTGGAGGTACCTCTAACAAATCCATAATGAGACAACATAAGCATCGACCCAAGCATTGCAAGAAGCAACATCCTTGGAACAAAAAATTGAACAATGATTCGAAGCCCTCTCAATTGTCTCCTACTCATAATGTTGATAAAATAAGTCAATAAAATGGAAGGAATTCTAACAAGTATTGCAACATTTGTAGGAAATATTCTCATTGAGAGTTACATTGCTTCAAGAATATGGAATCCCTTAACGAAACCATGCAAAAGAGCAACCTTTAGTTGGATAAATATTCTTATACTTCCTATGAAGGGCATGCTCTTTTTGTTTCTAGTTTTTATTTTAATGCATAAAATTGTAGTTGTTCAAGTGAGAAGATCCTTGATTCAAGAGATTCTTATAATATGGCTAAGGATCAAGACAATTTTCTCTCCATAAATAAATGTACCACAATGTACCACAAGTACCATCTATGTTTTTTGTTATCAATACTTGAATGTTAAAGTGTTTATCTAGACTGAAAAGATTGTTTTTTATTTCACTTGATGTGGTCTTGATTTCCCCAAAGGCAAGCCACAGTCAGACATGGTTGTAATTTTTTTTGTATATTATTAATATAAGACTTCTAGCTAACTTAGAAACAAAACAACCCTTTTATTTAATATTATAATTTTATTTATAATAATTTTTAATTTAATGAAATAAATATTATTTTATTTTTTAAAGAATTTTATTCAATGTCACTTAATTAATCTCCCAAGTGCATTCTATGGGGAAAACTTGCTATTGATGTTTTCTTGACAATAGAATACTTTTCCTATGAATCAAATTGGAGGTGTACTCTCACAAATCACAATATTGTATCATAAAGGGTCATGTTACAACACCCAATGTCTCAAAAAATCCTTCTTATTTGTCTATTGGCTAGGTTCAACACTGCATGATACCTAGGTTCTTAGATTTTCACAAGACAAGGTTTTACGATATAATTTTTCTCATATTCCTACACCTATCATCTTGGCTTTGTTACCTTACCACTACTTAAGAGAAAGAAAACTAGTAAGAAGTGGATTTGGAATTTGTGCCTCATAAACACACACTTAAATTATTGCACCATTAACTTTGTTTATTTTCAAACACACAATCAAGTTACGGATGGCCCCAAAACACTATCTCCATTTCATATATAATCATACTCCTATTTGTTTGACTCAATATCAATCCAAGGCAT
The DNA here is from genome assembly GCA_009831015.1 of Picea engelmannii. Classification (NCBI taxonomy): domain Eukaryota; kingdom Viridiplantae; phylum Streptophyta; class Pinopsida; order Pinales; family Pinaceae; genus Picea; species Picea engelmannii. The sequence continues at coordinate 1,674,243 of ML776890.1, read as the reverse complement.
ATGTGGAAAACCTCAAAACCAATATTATCGCTTGTGAGTAATAGTGAAAGTTTGACGCAACCTGCCCTCGACGGCACGGTCACCCCACCAGGACCTTCTCTTTCTCCTCGGCCCAAAGAGTCAATGCTCTTCCCACTCCTCTCGGGAGTCTTTACCCACAGCCTTCTCGTCGATCCCCTCTTCTTGTATCGGAAGATCGGGTCTCGCGATATCATGAGCCGTGTGCGCACTCCTTGTACGCTTTATCCTCCGATCCCCCGATCCCCGAGGTCAACGGTCAACGCTTTACTCTATCGGGGATTTCCCTATCGGGAAATCGGCATATAGAAACCCGTGGTTCCCTCACCTTTCAATTCCCAGAATGCCGAGGCGCGAGGCCACATGTCCTCCTTTGCTCCGCCTCCGTGGGACCCTTCGCGACTCGGGGTCTCGGGGTTTCTCTGTGCTCCACTCGTCGTTGCAACTGCCGAAGTGCCGAGTCCCAACTCAGCAGGATCTCGTGCCACCTGTCCCTCCTGCGATCGACGACTCTCATCAATTCGGGGAATCGTGACTCGCGATTCCAAAGAGTATGAACTCTTTCTTCGTCAAATACTGAACCCTGATATACCAATATCCGATGGCCAGTTCCCTTTTGCGCCTAAGGGTTAACTCCCGAGTAGCTTCTCCATGATCGAACGGTTAGCGGGATTTCGCGATTCTGCTCCACGAATCTCGACCGTTGATTTTCTTCTTGGAGATCTTCCCCACTTCAAAGCTCTTCGGTTTGAATCCCTCCAGGGCCTATTTCACACTATCTGCAAGGAACTATTCCTCCTGAGCTTATCAACTCTGACTCTTTCAGAGATCTTTCACATGCACTCCCTGCGCTCGGCCTCTAACGACTCTCCAAGTGTGGGAGTCATCCAGACTCTATGCACTTCCTACAACAAAAGTCCTTGCATACAAGCGCTATCCGTCCTAAGCTCCTCCTGTAGCTTCAACCCCTACAGAAGCTCGATTCTTCTTCCCTCTCTCCCGCAAATGGAGAATATGGATGCCTCCTACTATCCTTTTTATCAAGCGCCTCCTCGCTGAGTCCTTTGGGGTATTCAGTAACCCAATGAAAGCTCCCTCAGTGGATACTTCCGTCAAATAGTAGAACTCACAGAGTTCTTCCTCCTGGCCATCTGCACACTCTCTCTAACGCCTTCCTGGCAGAATATATCTTCCACCACACACTCAACAGCTATGTTTTCCTATGTGGTCACGCACTTCGCTCGATGTCCTCTAGACAGAGCTTCTCAGAATCCTCAACCGACTTCTGGTTCTTCAGAACTCGCCACAGAGTTCTTTCCTTATATACACTCGATACCTTCTTGGTAGAGCTCCTACAGAACTTCTCAGAGGCTCTGTCGACAATAGTGTCTTAGCTACACTGCCTTGTCTATTGAGGTACTTAGTAACCCCACAAGTCCTCCTTCTGCATGAGTTGTTGAATTCAAGGCTGGTGCTCTCAGCACGTCTTTGTCTGACTCCTCACGAGTTCAGAAGTGCATCCTTTGTGCACCGGTATTCAGAGTCTCAACACTCTGTCATGCCCTCATGGCATGAAACCTCAAAGACCTCTCAAACCTGGAATCAAGCAACTCCCTGCAAATGCATCGACAATCATACATTCACAACAAACATAGGGAACACACACAGGCATCCATATACCCAGAATATGCAGGAAAAACTGCTCTGTATTAATAATGGCAAATGCCTGTATATTTTACAAGGTGTTCCTTGAGCTCTCTCCGGCTCTACATGCATCCTATCTACATGTACCTCTCTCTCTACTCTACCATCACTCTCCCAAAAATGAGATCTCTCTATCCCTTTTTCCTGAGGTGCTCTTAGCGCTTCCCTCCAAGATTTACCTACTCTATTAATTACAATCAATGGCTGTCTAGTCCAGGATCTAGAACTAGATCTCAGCCGATCTATAATAAATTCCTATCTTATCTACAGCCTGCGCAAAGGCATGGCATTCATGGCTCACTAGCCTAAGACATTAATTTACATGGAATTCAAATTCAAAAATGAGGTTGTGCCTCTCTCTTCAGCCTTTGAACGCGTGCGTGTCGATGTGGTTGGCTAGCTGGCTGCATGGAGAGATGCTCCTGCATCATACTCCATAGCTGCAAAAATTATGAGCTCCCGCTCATGAGCTTCCCCTGTACCTTTCGGAATCCACCTGGGTCCCAAACAAGTCTTTGGAGCTTTTCACTTGCTCCATTCTGCTTCTGCTGCTGCTTCCGCTGCGTTGTTGCTGCTGCTTCAGACTCTTTCCTTCTTGTTAAGGTCCTAACCCGCACATAGGTAGATCAATGTATTCGGATGTAATAAAGGTCAATATTAATAAGACCTTTCAATAAAATAGAATAAGGCGGATGTAAGAAGACCTAATAGAAGCTTCCGCTTCTAGAAGGAT